>JAJOZX010000823.1:425000-702500 GCA_023014485.1 Bathynomus jamesi | reverse complement strand
TCGATACGAGACAGAAGGGGATGACTTCCTTTCACGAACTGTAACTGGGGATGAGACTTGAGTACACCACTTTGAACTTGAAACAAAACGCCAATCCATGGAGTGGCATCATGCAAACTCCCCACGCAAGAAAAAGTTCAAAATGGCTCCTTCTGCAGGAAAGGTTATGGCCACCATCTTCTGGGACATGAAAGGGGTGATCCTGGTGGACATTATGAAGAAAGGACAACCAATCAACTTAGAGGCATATATTGTTACCCTACAGAGACTCCAGAGACGTCTAAAGCGAGTTCGACCGGATAGAAAACTGGAAGACGTCCTTCTTTTACACGATAACGCAAGACAACACAACAGTTTGCAAACTAGAGAGGCCATCACAAAAATGCCCTTGACTTGTTACCCCACCCTCCATACAGCCCGGATCTGACACCTTCAGACTTCCATTTGTTTGGACCAATGAAGGCTACTTACTATTCGTGGAATAAAGTTTCAGAGTGACGATAAGGTTGTTGAGGAGGTTAAGAGGTGGCTCCAGCTGAAGCTAGCGAACTTTTACCAGCAAGGAATAAAGGCCCTTGTTTCGAGGTGGAGAAAAGTGGTAGAAAAGGATGGAAACTATGTGGAAAAATAAAAACTTGTAAAAAAGGTATGTAACTACTTGTGTACAAAATTTCTGGACCTTACAAGGAATTTTATTTTATGTGGTATCGGTATTAATATATTAAGCCGAAACGATGAATTCAGTTGGCAGAAAGTTATTTTTAAGACCTTCTGCGAAGATATTGCCGTACCCAGTCTTTTCTGTATTTTTTATCCCTTACACAACTTCGTATAGTTCTTTGAGAATAGGCTGGTTTTCGAGTAACTATTAACCCTTTCATGCATGAGTTATGGAATTTTAAGGTTGTTCCTATTTAAGCCAAAATAACCATTCAGATTGCAAGGCTCGTTTGTCAAGCTCATGTTGCCATAAAGCCACGGATGGCGTTAAAGAATTCTTGGAGTAAGTGTAGTTTACGTTCACCTGTGGTGCCTAGTGTAGTTTACGTTTCCCTACATTATCCTAGTGTAGTTTACGTTCCCCGACATTTTCCTTGTGTAGTTTGCATTCCCCAACTTTGTCCGCGTAAACCTAATCAAATAAAACGTTAAAACTAACGAAAAAAGTACGACTTAACCAACTGTCAAAATATATTGACGATTGGTTAGGTTAAGTCGTAATATTTTCGTTAGATTTAACGTTTTATTTGATGGATTCATTTAAGAAAATGTCTACTAAAGATCCTAGTGTTTTTCGTGTCCCCGTTTGCGTCAGGGGGACGTAAACTAAACTTGCTCCGAAATCTTTGCTATTTGTAGACACTACAGTTCTTATATACATAATATATACACGTTGTTTTCATTTACTAATGTATATATATATATATAATATATATATATATATATAAGCAGAAACCTGATGCTCCAGAAATGTATCTTCTGCACGAACGCTTCCAGAAAGCTAAAACTAATGGAGACCGAGAAACCGGACACGGCGGAACGCGCCGGAACGCTGCGTAAAATGAGCCATGAATTTTTTTCCTATTTAACATCTCGTTTGTTTGTTTGTTTGTTTGTTTTTTTTATTTCTCTCATGAAAGACTGTGAAGGATCCCCAGGAGGAAATATTGCTCCTTTTTTTTATTTAAATATCTTTCATGAAGGACCATGAAAGAAATCTCATAAAGGAAGATGAGGGACCCTCATGAAAGACGGTGAAGAGGAAATTTTTCAAATTGATCCAATTTCCTCGGACCAAATGGGGCATACTACTGATGATGCGTGAAGACGGAGTCTTATTTTACTTCACTCCTTAACGGCGCGAGGAATGAAAAAATTAAAATTTAACTTTTTCTCACTGTCGAAACTGACCCAAGCGTACAATAAAAATACTTAGAGCAGTTGTTATCTTGTAAGAATAAGCACAGTAAATCCATCTCTGAGGTCGAGAACAAAGAGTTAATGGTGTTAATGGCACTTAAGGCGTTCTTCACGATCGCACACCTGTCACAAGGTTGACCATTTGTGATAACCTTTCATACCTCGGATTTGAGAAAGTGTTTACCAATAAGATCCGATATAGGAAATGTTTTTGCATTCCTCTCTCTCTCTCTCTCTCTCTTCTCGCTATATATATATATATATATATATATATATGTTAAACACAGACCGTGCAGGAACAAGGAACTCTTCTGGGAAAATTAAATCCACTATAGTCCGAATAAGTAATGGTAAATGACAAATACCATTTTCTTTTTCATGATGCTAGCCCGACGTGGGCAACGGGTCTCTCGCAAAGAGATCCCATAAATATAGCTTCCCTCACCAGCTATCTGCAAAGCAGACAGGATCCAGCTTTGGGACATGGACCCATTACTTATTCGGACTATAGTGGATTTAATTTTCCCAGAAGAGTTCCTTGTTCCATGCACGGTCTGTGTTTAACATATAAATTTCTCAGGGGACCATTCTGAGTTTGTGTATATATATATATATATATATATATATATATATATATATATATATATATATATATAATGAAAATAACCACGAATGAAAATTAAAACATGAAATAGTCCTGAAGCGCTTTCGTCTTATGACAGTCTCAGGAACACTGAGTAAAACTGACTAAAACTTGTTGAAATATATAGTATATGTATGGCTTTTTTTCTGGCGAAACATGCCGGAAGGCTGAACCGGTACCTTTTATTTTCAACAGTCAGAAGAAAATTTCAAGTTTCTATTTTCATTACTATGTCATTTTTGTTTTAATGTTTTGGTTACATGAAAGTGTTTCTGAGGATGTTAATTAGACGAAAGCGCTTGAGTACTATTTTGTGTTTTAATTTTTCTTGGTGTTTTTTTATGCAGGAAGGAGGGACCAAAGGCGAACACCAGCTAAAGCGCCTCCCACCCTATAGAAGAAGAAGAGAGCCAACATCAAGGTCCGGGGTTTTCGAGTTACCTACAAACTCTGCATTTGAAAGATTGAAGGTCTTAGACAGGGAGAAAGATGGATTGAGGAAGATTGTTCCAAAGTTGACCGGTCGAGTAGGTAAAAGACGAAATACCGACGAATATTTGCGTTAGAGAGTTGGACAGAAAAGGAATGAGAAAGTATAGAAAGTCTAGTGCTGCGTGCTCTCTTTAAAGGAGGAGGCATGCAGTTAGAGAGTTCAGAAGAGCAGTATCCGTTATAATAGCGATAGTAAAGAGGGAGTGAGGCAACATTGCAGCAAAGAGAGAGGGATTGAAGGCAGTGAACAAGAAGCGGGAGATGGATGAGACGAAAAGCCTTTGATTCCACCCGGTGAAGTACGGATGTGTGGGTTGAGTCCCCATACATGAGAAGCTTACTCAATGGAGGGGCGGACAAGGCCCCTGTACAGAGAGAGCAACTGAGTGGGGGTGGAGAAATTGCGAAGCTGGTACAGCAAACCTAACTTCTTGGAAGCTGTTTTGGAAAGAGAGTATATGTGATCTTTGCAGGAAAGATCACGAGAAAAGGAAACACCAATAATGTTAAGAGAAGAGGAAGGATTGAGTTGTGTGTTGTTGAAGGTAAGGGGATAGTCGTGTGAGAGATTGTGACGAGTACACAGACGGAAGAACTGAGTTTTTGAGGCATTGAAAGCTACAAGGTTTTCTCTGCCCCAATTAGAGATAGCAGAAAGATCAGAGGTCAGGTGCTCCATAGCCGTACCACGCGAATCATGGAGTGCTTGTTGAGAGGGACGCTTTGGGAAGCGGGTGAAGTGAAACGTGGAATCATCAGCATAGGAGTGAATATAACAGGATTAAAAGATCATTAATAAATAAAAGGAGAAGAGTGAGTGACAGGACAGAACTCTGAGGAACTCCACTGTTGATAGCTTTAGGATAACAACAGTGTCCATCTGCAACCGCAGCTATAGATTGGCTAGAAAGGAAATTAAAGATGAAGGCACAGCTATATATATATGTATATATATATATATGAATATGTATGTATGTATGTTTATTTTTGTAACCTATATATTGCCTTGATCTGTCCTTTCACTCCAGTGTTCCTGAGGATGTCATTAGACGAAAGCGCTTGAGCACCCCTTGGTGTTTCTTTTCCCTTCGTGGTTTTATTCATCATAAATATTTTTCACGTGTCACTTTCGTGAAATAATTTTTCATATATAGATATATATATAGATATATATATAGATAAATATATATAGATATATAGAGATATAATATATATAGATATATATATATAGATATATATATATATAGATATAATATATATAGATATAGATATATATATATATATAGATATAGATATATTATATAGATATATATACATAGAGATATATACAGTGCGTCCCAAAAAAATGTATACACACTTTAACAGCTGATAGCTCAATTGATGTTTCTTTCTTTCCAAGTTAAACCCATTAGAATTAATAATGGCAGTCAGACTAAGCTTTGAACAAAGGAAATTCATTCTAAAATGCTACTGGAAGTGTGAAAACGCAGTTGAAGTGCAAAGACAGTTTTGGAGGGAGTTTCAAACAGATCCACCAACGCGACTTACCATCACTCGAATTAGAGATAAGTTTGAAGCCGATGGAACTGTTCAGAATGTCCACAAGAAGCGTTCCGGAAGACCACGGACATCGACAAGCCCCACAAAGCAAGAAAGAGTACTGGAAACGTATCACCAAAGTCCAAGAAAATCTGTGCGGCAAGCGAGTCGTGAGGTAGGAATTTCAGAATCGTCTGTCCAACGCATTTTGAAGCGCTGTCAATGGAAAAGTTACATTCCAAGATTAGTCCATGCTATTAATGAAGATGATCCGGACCGAAGAGTGGAGTAGTATTGCGAGTGGTACTTGGCACGATGTGGATGTGGATTGGACGAAGGGGTTTCGTAGAATACCCTCCGCGTTCACCAGACCTCACACCACTAGACTTTTTTTTATGGGGATACTTAAAAGACAAAGTCTACGCTATAAAACCTGCAACAGTCGCTGAATTGAGAGCAGCCATTGAACGAGAATGCACACAAATACCAAACGAAATGTTTCGTGATGTTTGCGATTCCATTGCTTCGCGTTATCAGCAGTGCCTGGACCAGAACGGACGTCAGTTTGAAAACAGGCGTTGACAAAACAATTAAATAATGTCTGTAGATTCTATTACATTTTGAAAATGAAATGTATTTTAATAAACACTGCCTTTATAATATTTAAAGTGTGTATACATTTTTTGGGACGCCCTGTATATAGATATATAACTTATATATATATATATAGATATATATATATATAGATAGATATATATAGATATAGATATATATAGATACAGATATATATATATATAGATATATATATATATATATATATATATATAGATATATATATATATATATAGATATATATAGATGTATATATATATTATATATATATATATATATATATATATAATATATATATATATATCTGTATATCTCTATATATCTGTATATATCTATATATATATCTATATATATATATATTATATCTATATATATATATATATATATATATATATATCTTTCTCGGTGTATAATCGTATATTGTATAATTTAAAACTTTCGTTTTAGACCATAGAATTCACTTTGACGGTGTCCTGCGAATTTTCTACAACAATGTGTCTACAACAATTTATCTACAACAATTTGTCTAAAGATACAATTTGTCTAGAGAAACTATTACTAATATTATTTAAAAAAATGACGATTGGTTAGGTTAAGTCGTGATATTTTCGTATGTTTTAACAGTAAACTAACGAAAATATCATGACTTAACCTAACCAATCGTCAAGGGTGTATTAACATTTTATGGCCTTTCTCTGAATCAATAAACTGAAGAGGCATTGTGGGTTACTGAACAGTGAACAATGTAAAAGTTCCAGGATGACTGCAATTTTAAGTGCGAAAACCTAAGACTTAAGTTACTAAGATTTAAAAAAGGCAACAAACGAACGAACGTTTCGGAATAGCTTAAACTATAAAGGCACAAACGCAAGACTTAAATTATAAAAGTTAACAACTATTTTTCGTATTTAAATTATATTTGTTTTTTTTATTAATCTCAGCCCATTCGGCGAAACAGCCGTCGGCTCAATGTCCCTTCGGTGAAATGTCCGTCGGTGAAATGTCCATCGGCCAAATGTCCGTCGGTCATCTGTCCGGCCACGCATACAACATACCTGCATAAAGATAATCTGCTCAGGATAGGGCAAGGCATACGCGCGTACAGAAGGCAACATCACCTCCTCCATGATCTCTATACATTGATCTGCCGTAAACCTTCCATGGATCTCAGTCAGCTCTCCTAGTCCTTGCAGGTGCATCCATCCCCACACATTGGCTGTCACGTGCCTACTCCGTGCCACTTCATAAATACTTTGGCGGGCATATCTCGTGTTGTCCTGTCGCCAACACCGAAGACGGCCGTGAGTTGTAGACGCAAACGTCTTCTCGCCAGAGAAGATAACTCTGCTCCAATATGTGAGATCATCATTTATATGCTGGCGAGCAAACGAGAGCCTGGCCTGACAATGTCGTTCCTCGATCCTCTCTTTTCTGACAGTAGTACGGTGGTGATATCCTGCTTCATGCAACCGTCTCTTTACGTGTCCACTGACACGCCCATACGTAGTGTCTCCCGGATAGCGATTGCGTTGTTGATAGGATCGTTTTGCATTTCGTTGATTATTCTACGGTCTTCTTCCGGAGTGGTCTTTCTTGTTGCCCCATACTTAGGACGATCTAGAAGATTCCCAGTCTCCTGCCACCTCTGCACCCAGCGTCGAACAGTAGGCTTCGAAATTCCCAGTTCCATAGCTATTTCAGCTACAGAGAGGCCTGCTTCCCACATACCAATTATCCGGCCTCGCTGTGCAATTTTATCTTGAGCTGGATTTATTTTCAGAGTCGGTGTTCGTCATACGGTGTAGAAATATGGTATGAACAGAGATCATGCCAGTAACATGTCAACACCTCGGTTTGGCCCATCATCGTCATTTCACAAACATCAGTATAATATAGGGAGTCCATAAATGATTACCCTGATTAAAGCATGCTATAACTTTTAAATAAACACTTGTATTCAAACACAGTTTTAATCATAAGTAGATAAACATACAAAGTTTTGATACAGAGTTAACGAACTTAATAAGCTTCCACATGTGCACCCCTAGTGGCACGTTAAATGTGTAAACGGTATTCACACTCACGCCACACATTTTCCAACATTTGTGGGTTAACTGTTGCAATTGCATCCGTAATGCGTTCATCTCAATGTCTTGATATCTGGAACAACTGTTGCATAAACCAAATCTTTAACATGACCCCAGAGAAAGAAATCCAGCGTGGTAATGTCTGGTAATCTTGGGGGCCATGGGATTGGCCCGGCCATGCCAATCCATCGATTTGGAAATGTTGCGTCGAGAGTTTCACGAACAACATGCGCCCAATGAGGGGGTGCCCCATCTTGTTCGAAGATGACAGTTGGCTGCCTGTCCTGCAGCTGGGGGATGGCGTAATTGGTGAGCATATCCAGGTACACAGTTGCGGAAACAGTGTTCTCAGTGTTTCCACCGTCCCATCGGAAACTGATGGTCTACCACTGCTCTTTCCCTTTTCCACGTTTCCAGTTTCCAAGAATTTTTTCATCCACGACTTAATTAACTTTACATCAGGTGGATTATTTCCATACTTTGTTCTGAACCTTCGCTGAACACTGACAGGAGATTTTCTTTCTGCAAGCCACACAACACATTGTGCCTTCTCTGTCACAGACGCCATCTTAACTGAACAGCTACTACAGCGCTCCTAGCGGCGAATGCGGTAGACGAAACACACCAGCACAGAAACTCTATGCGTGTACGAGATCACCTGTAAAGAGAAAACGGATGTAAGGTTCGTCATTAAAACATGAGAGCATACTGTTTTCAGGGTAAACACTTATGGACACCCTGTATTGCACGAGTTTAAAGTATCTATATTATAAACCAGGTTAATTTCGCCGTAGCAAATTTCCGCTCTTTCATATCCTTGGACGAGTTCGCGGCATCTTAATTTTGCGGCCAACAGTTGCTAGTTATAATCTTACAGATTAAAATAACGTCATGAATGACGACATTTATTCTGGTCGTATATCAAGGCAAGTTTTACCTGTTGGTTTGCGGATAAAGTGTCAGCAGCACTCAACGTAAATGAATCTCTCCACACTGAAACCTATTCATGCTAAATGGATTATCTCTGCATGAGATAACTTACACAAAATGAAGGAGACCATTCTGAAGGGTTGGGAAATTAGCGGCATTCATGACATTCTTGTTATACAGTAATAATACAGTATGATATAAAATGTTTTGGAGCTATTGAAGAATAGGGACCCCAGCCTTCTTTAGTTAGCTTTATAAGGCTAACTAATGAAAATATCATGACCTAACCTAACCAATCGTCAAGGGCGTACAGTTAACCTAACGATTGGTTAGGTTAGGTCGTGATATTTTCGTTAGTTAGCCTTATAAGCCTAACTAAAGAAGGCTGGGGTCCCTATTCTTCAATAGCTCCAATGATTTTACTGCTGTTACTTTACAATGTTTTATTACAATATACTGAATTTACTTTTCAAATAAAGTATTTTAATGATCTAAGTTTTATTTTCTTACTATCTTCCAAAGATTTATAGCCTACGCGAAAAACGCGAAAATTTCCTGCAGGCGAACATTTCGCATTCACTAGTATATAAAGAGTTCTATTGTAGTAGCTGTTCATATAGATTTGCAGTAATCATAATGGAACCTTATTACTGTATAATACTAGTAAACTACATGGAGTTCAACTCTGTTCACGATCGCATTAATTGTTTATCTTTATGAACAGAGACATTACATTATAAGGTACTTACGTATTATCGGGACTACCAAATTAAGTATTTTCAGTTTTTTTTAACACGTACTGTGTGAAATTTTTGTAATTTTGTAATTTAATTTAATAAAAATGGCGAAATTTTTGTAATTTTGCCAATTTTTAAAAAATTTGAGTTCATTGTGCACAATTTAATTATAGCCGTACAATTACAAAAATTTCACACAGTACGTTTCACATAAATACGCAACTTTCCTGACCCCAAACATTTTGAAATTAAAAAAAAATATATTTTTCACTCCACCCTAATGTACACTTCCTTTGTTACTAAAAATCATAAAATTTGTTTTGCTTGAATTTAGGAAGATTTTATTTGACGTCATCCAGTTCACAACTTTCGCAATTTCTGGTTTAAATGTAACCTTCTCTGCAATGACATCTTTATAAGAAAAGGACACAGCTTTATCGTCTACATTTATATATACAATAAAAATAGCAAGGGACTTAGGACTGAGCTCTGAGGTACCCGCATGTATTACAGTCAGTTTAGTTGGACAGACATTATTTACTGATGCAAATTTATATTTATTTGACAGATAGCTTTTAAACTAATCACTTAATAGTTCCTCTGAAGCCATAGAAATACAGTTTCTTGAGTAGAATATTAGGATTTTGCTTAAAGCCTTATTTAAATCCATAAAAATAGAGGTTACAAGGTTTGACAGAACTATTTCTGTTGTTTTAGTTTTACCGGAGTCGTATTGATGCTGCGATAATATGCTATATGATTCTATACAACGATATATCTTATTTTTACACATTTTCGTGTCGCCTATCAAGAGATGATTGTAGGTCATGTAAAATTGATAATAATGCACCACATGTACCCAGACCTTTATGGAAACCAAACTGAAGCTTTGGTAAAATTCTAGTAAGTTCGGTAAAATAGCCGAGACACTTAGCAAGCAACCGCTTAAATACGTTGCTAGCGTAGGATCACCGCTCTTGTATGTGTTACACAACCAATTTTTAGCACTGATGGAAATAAACCTTTGGTAATACCTAGATTGACAATTTCTGCCAATGTTGCTGATATTTTATCTTTAACAAACTTCAGTATTGGCATAGGAATGTTATAAATGTTATTATTTTTCAATTCACCAATAATAACATTCTGGACTTCATTAGAAAAAGCATGAACAAAAGAAAATTAATTTTATCGGCTAGTGATATGTGATCCAGCAACAATTATTCATTATTTAGTAGTCGTAGTAGTCGTGAACGAAGTTTTTCAGCTATAGATGTAAAGTGGTTATTGATAGCAGTTGCAATAATGATATTGGCAGGGTTTATTACCAATATTTAATTTTTTTATAGATGTCTTCTTAATTCTGCTTTTGATAAGACTGTTTATAGTTATTATTATTGTTATTGTTGTCATTGTTATTATTATTATCAATCCAAGTTGTAAGCCCCACTGGAAAAGTCAGAGAACAACAACCCAAGGGTTGCAGCAGGGAAAACGGCTCAACAAGAAAAGAATGATAAGCAATTAGAAAAGCAAAGAAAAAATAGGAAAGAGAACAAATAGCAGCGAAGGTATAAATGTTGACAAAAAGTAAGAACAATAAAACACACTAATAACAGATATAAAAAAGCAGACCTCAAAATAACCTACATATTATATAAGTCTACTTAGGAGAAAGGCATTAACTCCATTTTTGAATTTCTGAAGATCATTGGCTTCAACCACCTGGACAAGGAGAGAGGTCCACATTTTGGTGGTTGATGGAATAAAGCTTCTAAAAACTGATAGGTATTAAACGTGTAAGGTTTAATACCTATAAAACACTCGCTGAATCCGATTCGTTAAAAACTCATTAAGAACATTTAAAAATTGGCCACCGATGTCCATTAACTTTAACTTATAAATAACACCTACATGGTTCACAAGATCAAAATCAGAGCCAAAGTCCAATCCCACCACACGAGATTCGTGTTGCATATCAAGAGATGATTGTAGGTCATGTAAAATTGATAATAATGCATCACATGTATCCAGACCTTTACGGGAACCAAACTGAAACTTTGGTAAAATTCTAGTAAGTTTGGTAAAATAGCCGAGACACTTAGCAAGCAATCGCTCAAATATTTTAGAAAGAACTGGTGTAATCGACGATATTCAGTTGGTAGTGAAGTAGCAGTAGCACCCTTAGGGGTTGGAGTGATATTAGCAATTCTCCAACACGATGAAAGCTACCGAGTTTCAGCAGTTTTCAAAATATGACTGCAAATTTTGGAGCAATTTGTTCAGATGTTTCCTTAAAAAATAATGGAAAGATTCCATTAGGGTCAGTACCGCCATAGGAGTCAAGATCCAAAAGGAGATTTTTCACTTCCCTAGACCTAAAGGCAAAAATTGTCATTTGAGCCTCGTTGAAACAGGTCGGGGTTAAAGCAAGTTCTTGTCCACTCTGCTTGCCATTATAAACCTCTGCCAATAAACAAGCCGTTTCAACAGGACAGTATGTGACGGAATCATCGGCCTTAAGCAAAGGAGGCGTAGTTGTATCAACTCCAAATGAGGCAGATTGGAGTGTGGATCACCAGTTATGAGGCTGTCCAACATCACGAAGTACATCTTTTACATGGGCGTTATAATCAGATTCAGCAGCAGAGTAAAGAGCTTGCATCTCAGAACGCAAAGATCGATACAGGTCCAAGGACGATAAGCTGCCTGTTTCTTATGATATACTTTTTTTATGCAAAAAGGAGTGGTCGAGGGTCATCTGATATACTGAACTTCATAATGTTTGCAGATGATATAACTGTCTTTTTCTACAAAGATGTTAATTCAGCTAAGAATATACTTAACTCAGAATTCATCAGTGTAATGGAATAGTTGACCACCAATAAACTCTTCCTAAATACCAGTAAAACAAATTTCATGATTTTTACTAATAAAAGAAATGTATATCTTCATGAACTTCATGTTAATGGAATCGCTATAAAGGAGTGTACTGTAACAAAATTTCTTGATGTAATGCTAGATAAGAATTTGCAATGGAGTAATCATGTAAATTATATCGCGAAAAAGATTTTAAGAAGCGTTGCTATAATGTTTAAATTTAGAAATGTAGTCCCTAAACAAGTTTTATTGACACTTTATTATACTCTTCTTCTTCTTTATATAACTTACTGCACCCTTGTTTGTGGGGAAACGCCGCTAACAACGTATTAAACAGTATCTTTGTCATCCAAAAAAGAGCAATAAAGTTATTATCTGATGCTGATCTCCTTGATCACTCTAGTGCATCGGTGGCCAACCTTTTACATTTCATTCGCCAATTTTTTCACGCATGAGTTCAGATGCGCCATACAAGTCTTGTACCCCCATTCAATTCTTGTATAAAATATGTTAATATAGATATATTTAGCATTTTTACATGATATAATGATTTAATATAAAAACAATGTAAACATTACTTACCTTAATGAGACTTTTGAGTCTGTTTTGATTTCACCAAGCTTTTAATGTTTGGAGTTAAATTAGTTACTGAGAGCAGCAGAGAATTCTTCAAATTTGAATCAGTCAATCGCGACCTCGTTTTGTTTTTTATGAATTTCATGGATGAAAATGCTTGTTCACATCTGTACGTTGTTCCGAAACGACAGATATAACTCTGGGCAATTTTTCTTAGTTCTGGAAAATGTTCACAGGGTAATGATCGCCAGAAATTAATCATGTCAACAGCATTTGGAACTGAGGGAAGCTCATCAAATTTCATTTTCAATAGTGAATTTGTTTTCAAGTCAATAAGTTCCATTTGTATGTTACTAGGCATCTTCATGATTTTTTGTTCACTAAGTGAAAATGGGTTTATAAATGCGAGTATGCAGTCTTCTTCTTTAGCAAAATCACGAAAACGACTTTCAAATGACTTTTGCAATAACCTGATTTTTTCAATATATTTTGTAAAATTGCCATTATCCTCAGCACATTCACTCTGCTCTTTTAAGTGCGGAAACTGGTTCAAATCTTCATTTTCTATCTGAGAGATGAACAGTTTTAATTTCATCTTGAATGCATTGATATCATTTACTAAGCTAGGAAACAATTTGTTCTTGCCCTGCAGTTTCAAATTTAGATCATTGAGATGGCTGGTTACATCAACTAAGAATGCTAAATCAAATAGCCAATTGTTATCACATAAAAGGGCTCTGTCCTCGGGCAGCTCATTTTTCTCTTCTAGAAAATTATGAACAGTATTTTTCAGTTCCCAAAATCTACTCAGAACCTGTCCTCTAGAAAGCCAGCGCACCTCACAATGGAGGACAAGATCGCTATATTCCAAATCTAACATTTCGCAATATTCTCTGAATTCTCGTCTGTTTAATGCTCTTGCTCTAATTTTATTCACGCATTTCACAACCGTTAACATAACATGCTGCAAGTTTAAAGTTTTTCCACACAACGACTCTTGGTGTATAATGCAGTGATATTTTAGTAGAGGACGATCTAAAAAGTTTTCAAGCAAAGTTGTAGTCCCAACGGATTTACCGATCATCGACGGAGCTCCGTCAGTACAAACACTGATGAGTTTACTGAAATCTACTTGTAGATTTTCTAGGCATGATTTTACTTTGTCAAATATGTCTGATCCTCTTGTTTTTCCGCGAAGCGACTCAAGACCGATAAGTTCTTCAAAGACGCTAAAATTGTCATCAATTCCTCTTATAAAAATGCTTAACTGGGCTATATCACATATGTCGGTAGATTCGTCCAAAGCTAAAGAAAAGAAAGTACAAGCACGGAAAAGGTCTTTCAGTTGCTCAGATACATCATGAGAGAGTTCTTCGGTGCGTCTCGTAACTGTTTGCTTTGACAGAGCAATTTCGTCTACTTTTCTTTCGATATTTTTATCACCAAGACATCTTGCAAATATTTGGAGACAAGGCCTAACAATTTCTTCTCCATCAGAGAAAGGCTTCCGTTTTTTGGCCAACGCTAAAGCAATTTCGTAGGACGCTTCTGTCATCGCCAAACTTTCACAACTTCTTTTAACAAATGTATTTTGTCTTCTTTTGATTTCTTCCTTTTCTTAATCACATATTCTTTCCGTAACTCAGACCCAAGCACTAGCTTCAGTTTTCCTTCTATTTCAGTCTGATGTTGTGTTTTGTAGTGTCTATTAAGATCATGTCTTCTATTATGTGAGAAAGTGTTTTCACAAACAATGCACAACGGTTTTCCTGAAGGACCCGCTATAAATAAGAACTCATTTTCCAACTGTTCATTGAATTCACGCTGATGATCACTTTCTGCTTTTCTTTTGCTCATTTTCTTTTGCACTGTGATGGGTAATTCAAAGTAAAAAAAAGGCTTAATTTTCGAAAAAGTACAAAACCGCAAATGTTCACAAAGGACGAACAAAGCACAACTCTGTAGCGTAGGAGTGTCAATTGTAAACTGACTGGCAAAAAGCTGAGACGGACAGCCGCTGGCTGACGCCTGGCGGCTCAGGATCAAACAAGTATCAAACGTGTATTGAACAGTTATGGAACGAATGCAGAACAAAAGTCCTCCTTTCCTAGTTTGACTCATTAAACATAATTTTTTTTTTTAAATTGAAAGCAGATTAATGTGAAAGAAGATAAAATTCGCCAAAAGATGTGCACGAAATAATATAATCGCTAAAAAAATAATTGCAGAGATAGTTTTACATTTATTCCCAGTATAACTCACTTTTAGCTCTAAGCTACTTGAATTCCTGTTATAGATTTTTTCTGAGAACTTATACAAATCGGTTTTTGGTTATTACTTTTTGCATGAGTAGGCTTACTTTTTTATTATTATTATCACTGGGGTGCAATGCGCCACTTTTGGCGCATGCGCCATAGGTTGGCCACCCCTGCTCTAGTGCATCATTTAAAGAGCTAAAATTACTAAACCTCAATGATGTAATCAAATTGATACATTTTATTTTTACTTACAAGTGTAAGAACAAAATCATTAATTTACAATGGGTAAATAGATATTTTGTAACTCATCAAGAAATCCACTTATATTAAACCAGAAATAGATCAAAGCATGTTATACCTCAATTTAGATTGTCTTCATCTCAAAAACTACCCATTTTCATTGGATTGAAACAATGAAATGAGTTAAATGCTTATATAAAAAATATTGTGAATGTAAATTCGTTGAAAACCAAGTTGAAATCCCGATTAATAATGGCATACTAATAAAAATCTAGGATTAATGTTGTTGTTGTTGTTGTTGTTGTTTAGCCGATCAGCCCACCCTGATCGAGCAAGCCGGCGGCACGCAGGTAACCAATCGCCCTCTCCGGAGTGGACCAGAGGTCCAGCGCACTAGTGATGTTGTGTTGTGTTCGTTGATTAATGTACATTAATGTACATTACTATTGCTTAGTCGTTTCTCTTGTGTAACCTAGGATTAAAGACACATTACTTGTCATTGTTCAGTTCTTCTCTCTCATGTATAATATTGATTTCTTTGTATGGTATTAGTATAATACCATACCTTCAATAATGACCTTGCATTTGTCATATCGATTATGATAATTTAAGATTAATACATACTTTAAGTATTAATAATACTTATTATTTATTAATTTATTTATTTATTACAAATAACATCTATCTGTTTTATTTTTAATAAGAGCCCAGTAAAGCCTAAAGGTTAAGGGCCAAATTAAATTAAATAAATAGTCCAGCTTCACAATTATTTATGTCATTGTAAATTGCAAAATTAATGTATTTATTTTATTATTAATAAAAGTTATTCAATTCAATTAAATTTAATTCAAATGCTCGCAAAAATGACCTCCCCACAGAAGGAAAAGGAGAGAGTTGAAATCAAGGTCACAGAGGTTATTAGAAACTATACCATTTTTTTAAATTTTGAAAAGAATGTGTACTGTGTAAGATGCATGTATGTGTAGTAAGGAATAGAGGGAGAAGCGTGTGTTTGGAAGAATGCTGGTCTTCTAACAGAGTAGATGAGACAGAAAAAGATCAGTTGAGGAGGACAGTGACAGGTGAAACGGGAGTTTCAGCACTCCTTGTCTCCTGCCTAACGAACCGTCCCAGAGTACTTCCCTCTGTGTGTCTACAGGCATCATTGAACCAGGCCTTGTCTTTAATGCATGATTTGATTAATTTAGTCGGAGCTCTCTCTTTGATGATATGGTTCCTAAGAGCAAATGGTTAATGAGAGCAACAACAGGTTCTTGGTCCTGGTGAAAATCACTTCATTTAGTATTATTGAGATCATTAGAGACTCCAACCCAATCACTACATGACCATGTGTTCTTCATGTCTCGTTTATACTTGGAGAATTGATTGTTATAATAGTTATAACTTTCAACCTTTCAAATGTTCCGTGCGACGATTCCTCATTTCACGAAGGCCAAGCTTGTCGTCCCTCCTCTATTTATTGTATATTTTGAAATTTTGATTAATTTAGTTAATTTATCTTTATTTTGCAGTTGCAGTCTGAGTAATTTTTCCCAATTTTTAATTGAATTAATAATATCTGGATTGATCCACGGTTTTTTTTTGTACTTTTCGGAGAAACTGTTATGTTCCTTAAAGGAAAGCAACTTCAAAAAATATCAGATACGGAGCCATAGAAGAGCCGAAACATGTGGTCCGGGTTGTCCGTGGGATCAGCACAATCCAGTTGTGAATTTTCTGCAGCCCCAACAAATTTTCTTTTGTTAACTTCAGAAAATGTTCTATATTCTATAGATCTTACAGCAATAATAAACAAAAATTCCCCAAAGGAATAACAACATTTGACTGGTTTGGAATAAACGGAAATAACCATGATATCGGAATAAAATTTTAAGCATTCTCAAGCATATTAATGAATATATTAATGAATATATTTCCTCATACAAGGCGGAAATTCATACAGTGATCCCATAGATATAGCTAATATATTAGAACTTCGGCGCAGCCGATTGGGAGGCCCTCAACAGTACTTTTCTGATTTTCAATGGAATTATTACTGTTTCCGTGGTTTTGTTCCCTCCGAGTGAGTGGAAGCGTACATTCCATATTCTTTTCCCATTACTAAAACCCCAAAAAACTTGGCTTAACTTTGCTTGTTCTAATGATATCCGCGACAGAGAAGAGGAGAGGCTTTCAGACGGTACCGTTGCCATCCAACTCTGTCTATATTTCTGCCTGGAATCGTGAAAAATCTGTTCGACTCGCCAAAAATTCCCTCATCAGACAAAAATGTGAAAACCTATCTAATTCTAACTCCTCTCGCTCTTTCTAGCACTTAGCTAAAAAAATTTCAACAACTTTGCTACTTCTTCTTTCCCTCTTCTTTTCCATTGTGACGGCTCAACTGCCGTCTCCTCTCCTGATAAAGCTGAACTCTTCGCCTCGAACTCAACCCTGGACGATTTCAGTGCTGTTCTTCCATCTTCTACCCCTTCCTCTGACTTATTTATGTCTGAAATTAGAATCTCTTCCAAAGATGTTTTTCTGCTCTATCTGGGCTCAACTCTAGGAAGGCGCGTACGGTCCTCATGGGCTCCATCCTGTTGTTATTAAAAACTGTGCTTCTTTGCTGACACCCTGCATAGGCAAACTCTTTCGTCTTTATTTTTCATCTGGAAGTTCGTTTTCATTCAGCCTGTCCCAAAGGAGGGTGACCTCTCTCAACCCTCAAACTATCATCCGATTGCCTTGAATTCTTGTCTTTCCAAAGTTTTTGAATCTATCCTTAATAAGAAGAATCCTCAACACCTCTTTACCCACAGTCTTCTTTCAGATCATAAGTGAGGGTTCAACAAGGGACGTCTTCTGGCGATGTTCTTGTATATCTTTCTGACTCTTGGTCATCCTCCTTTTGGGACTTTGGTGAAACCTTTGCTATTGAGCTAGACATATCAAAAGCGTTTGCTAGAGTCTGGCACAAATCCTTAATTTCCAAAGTGCCCTCCTTCGGTTTCTATCTTTCCATCTGTGACTTTATCTCTAGTTTCCTTTCTGGCCGATCTATAGCTGCGGTTATACATGGTCACTGTTCTTCTCCTAAAGCTATTAATGATGTTGTTCAGGGCTGTGTCCTGTCGCCCTGCTCTCATCCTTTATTTGTAAATTATATTTTAAGTCGAACTTCCTGTCCTATCAATTCTTATGCTGATGATTCCACTCTTCACTTTTCCACCTGATTCACAAAGCGTTCCTCTAAACAGTAACTTCATGATTAGCGTGAGACGGTTATGGCGCACATGACATTTTATCTTCCCACTACCTCTGAATAGGGCAGGGAAAACCTTGCAGTTTTCAATGTCTCAAAATCCCAGTTCCTTCATCTGTTTCCTCGTCACATTCTTCCACCCGACTATCGCCTTCTCTTTAACAATACACAATTCAATCCTTCCTCTTCTCTTAACATTAATGGCGTTTCTTTTTCTCGTGATCTTTCCTGGAATGATCACAAATACTTTCTTTCTAAAATAGCTTCTGAGAGGTTAGGTGTGTTGTACAGGTTCCACAGTTTCTTAACCCTTACTCAGTTGCTGTCTTTGTATAGGGGTCTTGTCTACCCCTGTATCGAGTACGCTTCTTGCATGTGGGATGGCTCAACCGACACAGCTCTACTTGACCGAGTGGAATCAAATGCTTTCGTCTTATCAATTCCAGGCCTCTTACGGACACTTCAATCCCTCTCTCTTCGCCGCAATGTTGCCTCACTCTCTCTCTTTACTATCGCTGTTATAACGGACACTGTTCTTCTGAACTCTCTAATTGCATACCTCCTCCTTTAAGGAGATCATTTAGTACCAGACTTTCAACACATTTCCATCCCTTTTCTTTTCAACTCTCTAACCCAAGGATTAATTGGTATTTTCAATCTTTCATCTACTGAACTGGTCAAGTCCGGAACAACCATTCTGAATCCATCTTTCTCCCTGTCTGTTCCCTCGAATCTTTTAAACGCTGATTGTCCTGGCATCTCGAAACCTTCTGGCCTTGATTTAGGCTTTCTTCTTCTCTTTCTATTTGGCGGATGTTTATGCGGGTGTTCGCCCTTACATCCTCCTTCCTGCGTAAAGAAAAGTAACGAAATCATAGCTAACCTAGCGTAACCTAACCTGCCCTAGGCTAACCTTAATTATATTCTTTATTTTCAGGATAATGTACAGCATTTATAAAGCTAAACTACCGCGACACTGCGAATGTCGCAATTGGCTCGGTGTGTATCTTCAAATTTGTCGCGGTTCTTTATAGAAGGCAAGAACACACACACACACACACACACACACACACAGTTGAACAGCCGATTGGAGTTCATGAGATCCTAGCTTATAAATAGCTAATTAGTGAGTCCTTAGAATTAAATTGTATACAATGAATATTTTTGTAGATACAGACATTTTTGACAGTTTTGTGATTACTCAACATTTATCATACCTTAGTAATTGTAAATCTGACAGAAGAATTCAGGCACAATCTGTTGGGGTAAATCTTTGGTACACTAAATAATTTTAGATAACGTCTTGGAGAAAATCTAAGGCGCATAGTTTGGATTTGCTGCCAGTTGTTCATTAACTTATTGTCGCCACATAGTGCAACATGTTTGACGAAATTTTTTTCTTTGTAAGTAGCTTACTGAATTTTCTCACAGTCAGTAATTCTGATTAAGTTTCTGCAATAAAGTCTCTTCCGAAGATGTCTGGAGGATCTGCAATAAAACACCACAAGCTTATATACTGACATGCGCCAAAGTGAAGAAAATGAGTAGATAGAAGATGGGTGAGATAACTATCATTAAGAATAACAAATCACAAAGTAGAAGACAGAGACTTCTCACTGGTCTCTAATGAAAAATGAACAATGAGTACACATGAGTAGAAATAAACTTTTTTTAGTAACTTGTAAAAACATAAATAAGAACATATTGCAAACAGTGATTCACTGGAGGTCTTACAGAAACAGATCAGTTAAGTAGGCTTAGGAGGAGTCCAGAACTAGAAAACTGTAGGTTTTGTATGAGGTTTGTCTTAACAGTTTGTTCACCAAGGCTAAAGGAATAGGTAACGGGATGCTTTGAGGCATTCTTCTGCTCCTTGCAGCTGGTGTACATAACAACTACTTAGAGCCGGAAATGAAAACACTGCACTTTATAAACATGTATGTACGCTCAGTCATCTCGGTGACTGAAATTCCATCTGAGGTTTCCAGATCATCCACCTTCTACTCTCGCAGAACAGTGGAGTCAAGTCTTAATCAAGTACCTCCCCGCTTTCCATCAATCACCTAGTTTTTAACAGTTGACAGTATTTTTAAACACATACATCCAACTGTCAAATGCTAAACAATCTTCCATAAAACCTATTTCATTGGTTGTCACTATATTATGTCTATTGTGATAAAATATATGATTTTTTGTACTTATTTTTACGTTTATTACTCAGTCGTTTCATGTTCGGGAATTATTCTTGATATTATTATTATTATTAGTAGTAGTAGTAGTAGTAGTAGTATAATGATAAGATGTGACTACCATCATCTCTATAGAGACTGAAAAATATATGATTTTTGAAAGTCTGCAGTCATCACAGAAATTGGTGCGCTGATCAGCTTGTGACATGCCAGCGTGTGATGCTAGCAAAAAAAAAAAAAAATTTGACTAACACGAACTTAGATGTAGCTCGTAGCGTAAACTAACCCACTTTTTGTTATTCTTTCTACTTTTTTCTTTTTCTCTCTCCTTATTTGCATGTCTGTAACTCTCTTCATTGCATGTCTGTAGGTTGCATGGTGTGATAGTGTTTGAATTAAGAATGTGTTGCATGGTTTGTAATGCGTTCTTATTTTACTTCTTTTCATCTTCCACCCCTTCCCGGCGAGTGGGCTCCGTCCTCTACCTCCCTATGGAGTAGAGGACCGGTCTGCAACCGCTTGAGGTATGTGTTGCTTTGAGTTAAGAATGTGTTGTTTTTTGAGTTAAGAACGTGTTGCATGATTTGTAATGCGTTCTTATTTTACTTCTTTTCATCTTTCACCCCTTTCTGGCAGAGTAGGCTGCATCCTCTACCTCCCTATGGAGTGGAGGACTGGTCTGCAACAGCTGGAAGTATTCTCTTCGACTATTTTTCCGACTTGTCGGCAGTGGCCGGCGGATGGTGATGGTGTCTTTCTTTCTCTCTTTCTGAATGAATTTTAACCCACGAGTGATAGGTTTTGCTACTTACTTAACCCCTTATTCTCTTCTTTTAACCCTTTACTTTCTTCTTTCTCTCGGGCTAACCTTAGAGTGGATCTTAGGGTCTTTGTTAGCCTTAGCTTCTGTAGATCTGTAGATATTTGGTAAAATACAGCATTCCCTCTGAAATATGCTTCCAACCAGCAGAGACTGCTACTGCCACATTTTCAGAATGCATCTACAGTACATGTCAACAGGGATAATATGGATTCCAAAATGAAGATGGTAGTGTTGTACTAATCATCAATGACCAAGCAACTGCACTACCTCAGTTACTAGCCGATATACGCTGCTTATGCAAGAAAACGCTTCCATGCTGTATTTACCGTAAATGTGAAGGTTGATGTGAAAACAATGCAATAATAACTGCCAAAATATTCCATTTAGGAAATATTGAAGATGAGATACACGAAGTTAGTTTTATTGTATGATATTTTTAACTCATTAAAATTTCTTTAAAATTTTAACTATTTCTAAGTGCCCAGAATAGAGTCATTCACTTTATTACGAATAAAAGTGTTATCGATTAAAAATTAGCTTCAAGCTTTAAACATTATCTATACGTCTGAATATAAACCATTTTATTTCTTTAAGCATGTAAGGAGACACTGAAATGCTCGCTGCTAGATATGAAATATAGATATATTTCTTTATATATCAACACAATATAATTCATTTACACGTAACACAAAGCGCGTGACAACTAAATGTTAAATGTAGTTGCAAAATAAACATTATCCATGTGTCTATTGTAAAGATGTCAATCCAAGCAAACTTTAGCGTCCATCGTTTCCCCTATAAAGACCTATAAAGGCCTTTGTATCATACTGCGACGCAATTAATCTCTGAAATACCAAAGTATGAACAGAGAGATAAGGAAATAAAATGCCCCATGTATGAAATGAAAAAAAAATTTTTTTATGTTATGCAGAATTCAGAACAAATGAATTCTAAGATTATTTCAGAATTCAGATCCATGACGTAATGCAAAGAATTTTTCTCTAAAATTTTTTATACTCGACTTCGGATGATGTTTAAAACACTGAGTAAAAGTCAGATTGGTTCCGATTCTCCATAGATTAAGCAAAGAATGGAAGTGCCCAAGGTGTGTGTGTGTGTGTGCGTGTGTGTGCAGTGTGTGTGTGTGTGTGTGTGTGTGTGCAGATATGAAATAAACTTTGTTCTAGATATTATCTTGTATTAGTTGATTCATCTCCATATATAATATACAGGGTGGCGCAAAAATCGGGAATCAAAGGAGCCAGAAGGAATGGATCTTTTCCGTTCTCTGGCAGCCACTATTTTCATAAAAAAATGAGCTTTTTAGTTAAAAAAAATGTATAAATTTACTCAATCAGTAGTACTCTCGCATGCTAGTTCATTAAAGTTTGTATTCTGTTCACTGTCAGGAATCTTTTTTTCTTATCCCTTACATATATTCCTTACTTTATGCAATGATAACCCTTTGACTCCTGACTTTTCCGCCACCCTGTATATATAAATATAAAATGTAATAATAACCCACAAAATACATAAAGAAAAACTGCAAGATAAAAGGATAAAACAAAATCTTAAAATCTAAAATTAAACTAAAAACAAGGACAAAGCTTTTCGAAGGAAGACCCCCACTTCTTCGATCAGGCTCGCAGAAATATTAAAATGAAAGAAGATAGCATAGCTGCGACTAATTCTGCGCTTGCGCCAAAAAACATCTGGCAAGTACAAAGTTCTTTGAAATGATCATAAGTTTAAAAATATCATATAATATATATATATATATATATATATATATATATATACACCTTACCTTTGGTAGCCTTTGGTTAGCTTCCGCCAGAATTGTTCATTCTGAAGAAGGTCAAGCTTTTCACTCCACCTTAGACCTACAGTTTAACGTGGAATCCGAACCACGCCCCACCAGCAGCCCAGCGTCTTAACCACTCGTCCACCCAGGGTACCCATTTATCTCCCAACCACTTTTTTTATTGTGTGGAAGGATGAACAACTGGATTTTTCTGCGCGCCGGCTGCCGTCACAGGGTCTCGAATATATATCAGTGGCGTACGGTGGTTAACAAAACAGGGTGTGCTGAATACTATAACAAGGTACCTAAAGTCTAAAATTTAAGTTATATACCGGGTGTCCCATTCGAAATGAAACAACTTTGAAAATCTGTAATTTTTAAAGTATTAATGTGAGAATGTTGAAACTTTGCCAGTTACAACACCATATGCATAAGTTTTTTTCACAATGTTTTTTGTTTGTTTCAGAGTGAATTATGTTTACCCGACAAGAAAAAGCGAAATGTGTGTTATGGATGGCTGAGTTGATGTCCCCTACTCTGGTGCAACGGCGATTCCGTACAACCTTTCACAAGGAACCACCCACCAGAAGAGACCTATATGCAGTGTCGAACTGCAGATTCCTCGTTCAACTGAAAGAGCGCGTCACAGAAGCGGTGGACTCTGTAACCCCTGAGATGCTAGGTAACGTGTGGAGGGAAATTCAGTACCGTTGCGACCTGGTCCGTGCTACAAATGGTACACATATTGAATGCATATAATAAAGAACTCTAATATATCTAAATGTTATAATTCACATATATCATATGAAACGCTATGACATTGACTATTTACTGTGTGAATATTACATTGTTTGCCTCATTCAATAAAAACTATATGGTTTCAAAATTGTTTCATTTCGAATGGGACACCTGGTATAATAAATGGCATGCTTTTAAATGGCAGTGTATATATATATATATATATATATATATATATATATATATATATATATATATATATATATATGCGAGATAGAAAAACTAATGTAGAAATGCATTAAGAATTGGAAAGTTAAACATACAAACAAAAGTGATTGTTAAAAATGAACAAATCATGCAAATCCGATTCTCTTTCTGCGGTGCATAAGTAACAAAAGTAAACTATATAGCCTATATTATCGAACGACACTGCGAGACATCCACACCAAACAGCAAGCTGTATGCTACTGCCTCTCCGCTCGAGTCCAGGGCTGCCAATGAAATTTTAGAGAAAACCCCAGATCAACTCTGCAAAAAACCCATACTGATTAAAAAAAAACCAGATTGTAAAAATACAATATTTAAAAGAAAAAAATAAGTCTTTACTTACTTTATATGTGTGAATCCCAAATTATAACACTTCCTCTTCTTCGGCTGCTCCTCTGATCGTGACCGATTCGTTATTTTCTTTTTGCCGTTTAATTCTCTCCAAATATCTTCTGCTTACAGCTCCCTCTTCCAAATTCTTGATTAGTGTTTTTTCGGGATCCCAGGAAGTGCAATCCAAACTCTTTCTGGTGATAAGCTGTTTTGCCAGCAATCTATCTCTAACGGTATCTGCTTTTAACGAGTTTGTGTTTCTTGTTTTTACGCAATTAACTTGTGAAAATATCCTTTCAACGCATGCTGATGAATGTGGTAATACAGTTAAGGTAGTCATGAAATTGGAAAGTACATCATATTTTGGATTATCAAGTCCATCTCTAATATTTCTCAATTTGTACCAATATTCTGGTATGTTGTCAATAGAAGGTAGTAGTTCGTCTGCCATAAGACTATAACTCCTCCACTGGTCATCAAGGTCATTTAGTTTACTTTCAGGTACAATGGACGGAAAATGAATAGCTAGTGGAATGATGGAAGTTGGAGAAGTGTTATGAGCATGAGCTACCTTCGGATCCAGAACATTTAACTTTGCAATAACTCCATCTTCACTAAAATTAAACCTCTTCCTTATTTGGTTAGATAATTCCACTAGGAATTTTAAACAATCAGTCTTAAATCTTTTAACACTGCTTTCATTACTAAAGGGTCATTAATTAATTGTGCCATTGCCTTACCTCCAAGGTATACATCATTAACACTTTTGAAGTTACTGTCTTTGTTAGGGTCAATTTCTGATAATTTAGTGTTATTTAATACTTCATTTTTAATGAAGAAACTCAATATGTTTTATACTCTGAAGATACCATTGAATATAAAATATGCAATCGGAAGTGTTCCGATTGAAATTCAACATTCATGAGATTTATCTTTTGCAGCACATATTGAAGAAAGAACAACATGTGTTTCGTTCCGCGGTTGTTTAATACATCATAAATTTTCTTGGCTCCATCAACTTTGTCAACGTCTGATTCTGCTTGAAAATAAAGAAATAGAGCATCAAATTCTTCTAATATTTCTGTGATTACAGTTTCTCAAGAAAGCCATCGTGTTTGGGCAAGCTTTGGTATTCATAAATATAGAAAAGTTATTTTAGATAATTTATTAACAAAATTAGTAAAAAAACCCAGTTTTCAAGCTATTTGTAAAATAAAAACCCAGAAACCCAGATGACGGGTGAAAACCCCAGATCTGGGGGGAAAACCCCAGCATTGGCAGCCCTGCGCTCGACTTCAGTCAGTAATAACCCCCACTATTCCCTAACATTCCCTTTCATCTCCCCCATCTCCTGCCTATCCTCACTTCTATCCCTCCTCCCTAAAGTGTGCGAGAAAGGTTCAGCTCGACCGCAGATATGAGCAGCGAACAGAAAGTACTAGAAGCAACAACGAAGGTTAATACTGTGTATTAATGCATGCATGACCTTTTATTTTTATTAAATATTATTTAGTGTTAAAGATTTAATCACTTATTCATTAATTTTTTTAAATAATTAGTTTACAGCTTTTGTGGGTGTGCGCCGCAAACCTAGCACACCCTGAATATACGCCCCTGATATATATATATATATATATATATATATATATATATATATATATATATATCACGCTTTGTATAGGAGAATATTCCGCGCAAGATGAGAGCGAAATAACGAAACAAATGAAAAAATGAGGTAACCACCCGGGAGTCGAACCCGGGATCTTCCGATTGCCGGTCAGATATGATAACCATTACACCACGGGCCTCACTCAATCAAATGTCGTAATTCCTCTACATGCGCGCAGAAACCAATGCCCCAAAGGGGCACCTCCCGCATGCCGTAACATTATATACATTATAACTGCAAACACGCAGTATAATTAACGTAAAGAACGACGCTTTGTATAGGAGAATATTCCGCGCAAGATGAGAGCGAAAGAACGAAACAAATGAAAAAATGAGGTAACCACCAGGGAATCAAACCCGGGATCTTCCGATTGCCGGTCAGATATGATAACCATTACACCACGGGCCTCACTCAATCAAATGTCGTAATTCCTCTACATGCGCGCAGAAACCAATGCCCCAAAGGGGCACCTCCCGCATGCCGTAACATTATATACATTATAACTGCAAACACGCAGTATAATTAACGTAAAGAACGACGCTTTGTATAGGAGAATATTCCGTGCAAGATGAGAGCGAAAGAACGAAACAAATGTAGAGGAATTACGACATTTGATTGAGTGAGGCCCGTGGTGTAATGGTTATCATATCTGACCGGCAATCGGAAGATCCCGGGTTCGATTCCCGGGTGTGGTTACCTCATTTTTTCATTTGTTTCGTTCTTTCGCTCTCATCTTGCGCGGAATATTCTCCTATACAAAGCGTCGTTCTTTACGTTAATTATACTGCGTGTTTGCAGTTATAATGTATATAATGTTACGGCATGCGAGGGGTGCCCCTTTGGGGCATTGGTTTCTGCGCGCATGTAGAGGAATTACGACATTTGATTGAGTGAGGCCCGTGGTGTAATGGTTATCATATCTGACCGGCAATCGGAAGATCCCGGTTCGATTCCCGGGTTGTTACCTCATTTTTTCATTTGTTTCGTTCTTTCGCTCTCATCTTGCGCGGAATATTCTCCTATACAAAGCGTCGTTCTTTACGTTAATTATACTGCGTGTTTGTAGTTATAATGTATATAATGTTACGGTATGCGGGAGGTGCCCCTTTGGGGCATTGGTTTCTGCGCGCATGTAGAGGAATTACGACATTTGATTGAGTGAGGCTTGTGGTGTAATGGTTATCATATCTGACCGGCAATCGGAAGATCCCGGGTTCGATTCCCGGGTGGTTACCTCATTTTTTCACTTGTTTCGTTCTTTCGCTCTCATCTTGCGCGGAATATTCTCCTATACAAAGCGTCGTTCTTTACGTTAATTATACTGCGTGTTTGCAGTTATAATGTATATAATGTTACGGCATGCGGGAGGTGCCCCTTTGGGGCATTGGTTTCTGCGCGCATGTAGAGGAATTACGACATTTGATTGAGTGAGGCCCCTGGTGTAATGGTTATCATATCTGACCGGCAATCGGAAGATCCCGGGTTCGATTCCGGGTGGTTACCTCATTTTTTAATTTGTTTCGTTCTTTCGCTCTCACCTTGCGCGGAATATTCTCCTATACAAAGCGTCGTTCTTTACGTTAATTATACTGCGTGTTTGCAGTTATAATGTGTATATACTGTATATATATATATATATATATTTATTAGGGTGACAACTTCTTATAGGGATAAAATTTGAAATTCAAAAAAATTTGCCGGCCATTTGTCCAATGCTGCCACCCTATGAGGAAACACCGTAGACGAAATCTCATGGAATTCGGAAAGCATTTAGGGGTGCCTCGAGTCACATGAATGAAACTGTCGCGCGGAAGAAATTTCAAGAATGAACGAGTTTCGACAACGCTTCAAAAACAAAAATGTTTCGAGAATGCAAGTGTATTATATAATTTAATAGAATTGTTTCCTTTATTTCATACGATAGATTATGCAAATCGATTAATTTATTTCATTAAATTAAAATTTTCATAAATAAATCGTTAAATAATATGATGTGTATCAATCTTTAGATGATCAGCTTTTGGTGCTTCAAGTTCATTTTGCATACGACTGCCTGACTGAAAACAACTCTTAGAAGTTCTCTCCCGATTCTTTTAAGATATCTAAGGTAATATTTTTTATTTTGATACATTGGTTATATTATTATTGGAAATTGTTCTAGAAAAGTTTCATTAATTGTTGGCATAGTTTGATGTTTAAATTATATAAATTTGGAACTGAATTTGATTTCCTATGATAATATATATATACGAGTATATAAATATATATACAGGGCCGTCGAGAGGGTGGGGTCAGGGGGGCCAGTGCCCCGGGGCCCGGGTGTCTGGGGGCCCGCAGGAGAATAAAAAAAATCGTAAAAAAATAAATAAGGATCATAATAATCATTAAGAAATTGTGACTTTTTTTCATTCAGAGCTCCTTACATGTAATTTCTTACATGTAATATTTGAGTATCCTAAAAGTCAACACTAAAATTCAGCAATCTGACACATTTTTTCAAATGTAGCTTCCGTTCTCACGCTTTGTGGTATGATCGAAAGTAGCCAAGGTCAATAAACTTGAAAAATATTTAACCAAATCTCTCACTTGTGTTTTGGGTGTTGCACGAAGAGGTTTGAAACACTTGAACTATTGAATTACTTAATTTTTATAAAGTTAAATATTATATTATTAAAGTTATGCATATATATATATATATATTAATAGATTTATTGCATATATATAATGCCTTGACACTTGGTGTGGGGACCCGTAATGTTTGCTAGCCCTGGGGCCCGTTAATGGCTCTCGACGGCCCTGTATACCTTACCTTACCTTATGTTGCTTCGTGTGTTGGTCTCTCTTCACACGGAGGTCAAGCTGGTGGCCCTGCCTCTAGGTCTGGCCTGGTGGCGGAGCGAGTTACTTTCTTGCGCTCTCCACCGTACATAGCCAGGTGGAGCACAAGAAGACAGTGAACGACTCAGCGAAGGAGGTGGCATCATCAGTCATTGGTTACTGGGAGAAATCCCGGATACCTACCATCACAGAGAAGAGCATTGGTCGAAAAGTGGTAGATCTTTTTCTAACTTGGAAGCTTCTCCAGAAAAATCGTGCTCGCGCTACGGAAACCCAGCGGAAAAAAGAAGATGAGTTCCGTGATAATTTGGAAAATCTTTTCGATGTCGCCCACCCTAAAGCGATGGAATTTTTGACCATCGAAGAAGATCGAGCCTTCCTTATTGCTCAGCGAGAAAAAGGGAGGAGGGGAGTAATGGGAGGAGTTGACAAGAAAATGGCTCATTCTGTCATGCGTCGGGAACAAACTGAAAGACGCCTAGCTCAGCACCAACCTCAAGCCAATATTACTTTTGAAAATATTGAGCTGGAATCTTCTTCTACGTCTGAAGCACCAAGTTCTGCGCCATCATCTGAAGACTCACCGCCCGCCTCTCCTGAAAAACGCAAGTGTTATGCTCGTGGCACTATCCAAGTCATCACTCCCGAATTGGCAAGTACATTGGATCGCACAGGAATCAGTCATCGTTCAGCACACCGGATTATCGACGCTATGGCTAGAAGCCTCGGCCATAACTCATAAAAACTCGCGCTCAACTATGAAACCATTAGAAAATCACGAGAAAGGCTCCGTTCGGCGACGGCAGAAAAGATTAAACAAAGGTTCACACCCAACGAAGTGCTCACTGTTCACTGGGACGGAAAAATTCTACCAGACGATGAAGGTGGTCGGTGTGACCGACTAGCCATTTTCGTAACCGGAGTTGATACCGAGAAGCTCTTGGGTGTACCTAAGCTGACATCAGGAACGGGTGAGGTCATCGCCTCGGTGGTACATGCTGCGCTCAAAGAATGGAATGTGTCAGAAAAGGTATCAGCTATGAGCTTCGACACTACAGCTTCAAATACTGGTTACTTGTCTGGGGCATGCGTAATTTTGGAGCAGAAACTCGGCCGCCGACTCTTATACCTTGCATGTCGCCATCACATCCTAGAACTTGTCGTTGAGAAGGCGTACATGGAATGCATGGGACCATCATCTGGTCCAGATATCCTCCTATTCTCCCGCTTCAAAGAGATGTGGAATACAATTTGCCAAGATAAGTACAAGACCCTGTCAGACCTTCCATCGAGTCTGAATGAGAATCGAGAAGAACTGATCGCTTGCTGGAATCTATATCTGACAAAACATCAGCCGAGGGATGATTACCGTGAATTCTTGGAGTTGTCGATTACAATCCTTGGAGGTAATTTACCTAACTTTAGGTTTCGGCGACCTGGAGCACTTCACCGAGCACGTTGGATGGCAAAAGTAATTTATTCATTAAAAATCCTGCTGCTTTCCCATCAGTTCAGACTTACAACTCGTGAAATGTCTGGCTTAAAACGATTTGTATTTTTTGCCCTGGAGTTATATGTCAGCGCGTGGTTCACGGCCAGCAGTCCTTCATCTGCTCCCGCGAACGATTTGAAGCTTCTTCAAGACCTAGCAAAGTACCACGATGAAAAGATCTCAGCATCCTGCCTTAGTGTCCTCGGTCGTCACTTATGGTACCTCAGCGAGTACTTGATTGGTCTCGCACTCTTTGATAAAGGTATCAATGTAACGACGAAAAAGAATATCGCTCGATCAATCCTCGAAAAAGAAGCTGCTGAAGATCCTCCAAAGCGAGCCCCAATACCTGCTGTTTCTCCCATTTCAACAAAGCAGCTCTCGGACTTTGCCTCGAAAGGATCAAAGCTTCTCTTTGAACTTCTAAAAATTAATGATGGTTTCTTGTCCAAGGAACCAGAGACCTGGCCGGACGACGAAGATTTCAAGACTGGTTTGACTATAGTTGAAGGACTAAAAGTCGTCAATGACATGGCAGAGAGGGGAATTGCCTTGATCCAGGCCTTCAATACAAAGATTACGAAGAATGAAGAACAGCGCCAACATCTCTTGCAGGTTGTTGAGGATCATAGGAAGTCTCAGCCTGGTACATTGAAAAAGGGGTATGGCTTGAGGAAAAGCAAGAATTAATGGGTGGTCTACAATTGAATGAAAGACACCCTGGAATATATTTAGTAAATATATTATTTACTTATTACGATTGGAGTACGCCTGCACTTAAACCTTATGAACTAAAACTAACGTTTATTTACATTAATTAAAAAAAATATTAATTTATTTTTACTAGGTAATGAATAATTAATTTTTGTTATAAGGAGAATTATTTACCTCACTTGAGACACCCTTAAATATTATCTGAATGACCTAATATTTACAGTACATTGTTTTCTCATGTAGTAGCAGCATTGAACAAATGGCCAATAAAAAACTCCAACTTTCGATTTTTATTGTCACCCTAATATAGATATATATATATATATATACACACACACACCGGTTGTCCCAAAATGAATATAGCAAAAAGAAAGTCAAGTAACGTTTTTGGTAATTGAGATAATAAAATGGTTTTTACATGAATACAAGGGTTAAAGTATAAGTTTTGGTTGGTTGTGACTATTGATTGTCACTTTCTTTTTTTTTTCAGAATAAACCCCATTTTCCAGAATAATGACAAGGCTACAATTTACATATCGGGGCTACATTTCACATATCGGGCAATGTTAATCGGCACAATTGAAGGATTTGGGGAGAGGAAAATCCTCATGAGCTCTATGAGCATGAAAGGGATTCACCTAAAGTTAACGTATGGTGTGGCCTGTCAAGTTCCTGCATTTATGAACCCTATTTTTTAGGTGAACGCACTGTCACTGGCATTTCGTATCTTAACATGTTACGGGAGTTCTTTATTCCACAATTGCATGAAAATCCTGGCCTGCTACAAAGAGCTTTCTTTGAACAGGATGGGGCACCCTTTTACTTTGCTCGCAATGTGAAAGTGTTTTTAAATAAAACTTTCCCTGGACGATGGATTGGTCGGGGAGGACCTATGAAATGGGCGGCCCGTTCACCCGACTTAACACCTTTGGATTTTTATCTATGGGGTTTTCTGAAAAGTAAAGTCTACATTAACAGACCAAGAGACATTGAAGAACTTAAGCATCGTATTGTTGATGCAGTGACATCCCTCCCGACAATCGTGCTGGAAAAAGCTTTTCAAGAATTTGAACGCCACATATGATTGATCATGGTGAAGGATAGACGACATGTAGAAGTTTATCACTAATTTGAGAAAAGCTAAACAATACCATAGTGAATTAAAGTAAACTAAAACGCATACGTCTAATGCTTGTATTCATGTAAAAACTATTTCATTATCTGAATTAGCGATAAAATTATTAGACTTTCTTTTTGCTATATTCATTTTGGGACATCATATATATCAGGTGTTTCACGATGGGTCTGGCATACTTTAGGGGTGATTTCGGGGGGGTGATATGGAGTAAAAAAGTTAATACAACATCGGTGCTATATCCAACCGTTGCGAAGCTACGGACGTTTAAAGGTGCACGGAAAAAAATAAACGAGACTACTAAGTTGATGTATTTATTGCTACATTTTATGAGATACACCTTATAAATGTTCAAAATGTCCACCTCGGTTTTCAATGCACAGCCTTGCTCGTTCCAAACAAGAGTCCACTGCCCATTGAATCATTTCGGGGTGTTCTCGTATGTAAGCAGTGGCATCTATAATCCGACGCAAGAGTTCCTTTCTCGTTTGTACTTTGGTCTTGTCGACCATCTCTTTCATAAGGCCCAGTAGTATAGCCGCAAAAGGTTAGAGTGCAGGAATGTTGCAAGAGATAATGATCAATGTTGCAAATGGGTGGGGGTTGCAGAGGGGGTGGGGTTTGCAACAACTCAATGTTGCAAAGGGGGGTGGTATGGTATTATACTAATGGTATTATACTAATACCATACAAAGAAATCAATATTATACATGAGAGAGAAGAACTACTGAACAATGACAAGTAATGTGTCTTTAATCCTAGGTTACACAAGAGAAATGACTAAGCAATAGTAATGTACATTAATGTCCATTAATCAACGAACACAACACAACATCACTAGTGCGCTGGACCTCTGGTCCACTCCGGAGAGGGCGATTGGTTACCTGCGCGCCGGCTTGCTCGATCAGGGTGGGCTGATCGGCTAAACAACAACAACAACAACAACAACAACATTAATCCTAGATTTTTATTAGTATGCCATTATTAATCGGGATTTCAACTTGGTTTTCAACGAATTTACATTCACAATATTTTTTATATCAGCATTTAACTCATTCCATTGTTTCAATCCAATGAAAATGGGTAGTTTTTGAGATGAAGACAATCTAAATTGAGGTATAACATGCTTTGATCTATTTCTGGTTTAATATAAGTGGATTTCTTGATGAGTTACAAAATATCTATTTACCCATTGTAAATTAGTGATTTTGTTCTTCCACTTGTAAGTAAAAATAAAATGTATCAATTTGATTACATCATTGAGGTTTAGTAATTTTAGCTCTTTAAATGATGCACTAGAGCAGGGGTGGCCAACCTATGGCGCATGCGCCAAAAGTGGCGCATTGCACCCCAGTGATAATAATAATAAAAAAGTATGCCTACTCATGCAAAAAGTAATAACCAAAAACCGATTTGTATAAGTTCTCAGAAAAAATCTATAACAGGAATTCAAGTAGCTTAGAGCTAAAAGTGAGTTATACTGAGAATAAATGTAAAACTATCTCTGCAATTATTTTTTAGCGATTATATTATTTCGTGCACATCTTTTGGCGAATTTTATCTTCTTTCACATTAATCTGCTTTCAATTTAAAAAAAAAAATTATGTTTAATGAGTCAAACTAGGAAAGGAGGACTTTTGTTCTGCATTCGTTCCATAACTGTTCAATACACGTTTGATACTTGTTTGATCCTGAGCCGCCAGGCGTCAGCCAGCGGCTGTCCGTCTCAGCTTTTTGCCAGTCAGTTTACAATTGACACTCCTACGCTACAGAGTTGTGCTTTGTTCGTCCTTTGTGAACATTTGCGGTTTGGTATTGGTACTTTTTCGAAAATTAAGCCTTTTTTTACTTTGAATTACCCATCACAGTGCAAAAGAAAATGAGCAAAAGAAAAGCAGAAAGTGATCATAAGCGTGAATTCAATGAACAGTGGGAAAATGAGTTCTTATTTATAGCGGGTCCTTCAGGAAAACCGTTGTGCATTGTTTGTGAAAACACTTTCTCACATAATAGAAGACACCCATCCTCACCCGCACCCCATAAGTTTTAGGTCCTGTTGAGACAAAAGAGTCGGTATGCGTTGTCCCTATACTCATCCTTGATCTCATCAGTGAGCTCGCCGAGGAACTCCCCAATAGCAGGCATGTATTCACGCTCCCTCTCTTTGAATATCACGCTATCTGTATCGGCATACAATACTCTCCGCCCAAGAGAATGCAATAGACCCCAAAGTTTTATGCAGGCCGTTGTGAAGCTGGCCACAGGTATGTTTGTAACCATTGAGGTATCTGTGGCCAATTCAGTGTTGTTGTACTTTATTAAGTATTACCTACATTCACGATCTCCATGACCTCTTTATCGGGAGCATTGGCATAATCCCAGACTTCACTATAACTTTTTGCCAAATGAATGTTCCCTTTGCCAGTATTCTGTGCAAATTTTCTCCATAGACTGTTTAGACACAACTTTGCACTAAAGCGCTTGCCAGGATTCTTTGCAATTTGGGCACGATCAAGTTGTATACCTTCGCGGTCGCGGTAAAGTTGAATATAGGCAGACTTTTCATCTTTGGTGTCAACTCCTCGCGGATACCCTGATGCCTCAACCTTATCCTTCAAAAATGCGTTTATATATGGCGTGAAAAGGTTGGGTAGCTTCTGAAACCTCCACACCTCATGTATCTTCAGTATTCTATACCCATGGCGTACGGCTAGGGCCAGCTCTGGACTTGTATATACGCCTCTGATCTTACGCTGGTGGGGTATATGGTTACAATTACCGTTATTCTCTTCCGCGCACTTCACGCACAGGGGAAACATGAGCTTGTGGTCGATAACGACGGGTAAGATTGGCATCCATAAATTGCGTGGGGGAGTACGTCTACGAAAGAGAGCCCAAAGTAACGATCATTCAAATTTCTTGAAAATTCATTGATGGAGGGCAGGTTAGGTCCCACCAGTTTCTCAGGAGCGCCCACGGGGTACGGATTGTTCTTCATCACGTATGGGTATAAAGAACAGAAATCGTAGTAATGGAGCTTCACACCCTCCGTAGGTGGAAAGTATAGCCTGAATGGATTTGTACGTCCTCCAAACAAGCTATCACCACATTTGAGAGGATCCAGCACCATTGAACGCTTGATCGTGTTTATTTCCTCACGGTACACCTCGTCTGTCTCCATCCGTGCATCATATTCATGCTCCCACAAGACTTTGTGAGTGAACTGGGATCCTATAAGTTGATCGCGGGTGCGGGTCCACGCAAGACAGTCGGCAGGAGATCTACCGTGGATATCTCCGGCGATTCCGCACTCAGGACGGGGGCATCCATGCCACCAGCATCCGTTAAAGGAGTACACAGTCTTCACACCAGTGACACGGTTTTCACTTAACCCATCAACCCAAAAAACACGACCGTTAATCTTAATGGGCACTTCACCCGTGTTGCGGGCGTGCTTTATGTATACACTGTCTGTTGCTGTAGGTGTATGAGCCAGTAAATAGCCTTGTGGCCGTAACTGCGGGGGTTGTTTCGGTGAATAATGGCTAAGGTGGCTTTAGGCATGAAGTTATTTTTGAACACCGTAAAACATAATGACGCGATGGTGGTTGCGACTTGCAGCGGATCGCATTTGAAACGGCCTATGTACATCCTTCTAAAGGCCTGGAAACATACTCTAAGCACGCGCACATCATTCACGCAATAACGCTCACATTCATCAGCTATATTATAAGGATTACGTTCATTAAAACTGTTGTAGTATCGATCAAAGTCTTCACGTTCATCTACACTCATAAATCATAGTTAAAATAATGTTTGGGTGGTGGTGGGCCTACGTAGTTTAAAGTCTCGCTGGTGAGGAAAGTGTAAGGGAAGTATCCTTTGGAAACTTCAGCTGCTACCCCATCACCTTGGGTAGCTTTGCTAATTTACAAGGTGTGAATAATAAAGTGTCTTTAAATTGTACATTGCCTCTTATTTGCATCTGTATTAATTTGTTGCCTCTTTTCAATGGATCACCTGTAAATATCTCAGAGGATTCGTGCTCAAGCAACTCCTTATAAAGGAACTGCGTGTCAAACTTTGCCCCGTTATGGGCGAGAATATACACAGTCATTTTTTTAACTTGTCGGCTAACTTGACAATATAGGACACAAATAGTTTCACAGGACTATCGTGGACATTCGTTTTAAAAACGTTTGTCCGTTTACCGCATTTGGGGCACTCGTCACATTCGATCCCCATACACTCATCGCAGATAGTCTGGCTCACAAGTAAATGTGGAATTACCTCTTTGGTTTCAGCGTTCGTATATGTTTCTATATCGTAGTATACAGTTATACAAGGGTTATTTTTAGGCTTAGCATCTTTCATATAACATACATGCTTTACTCCTCATCCGCCTTATACTCCTCCTGGCATGTAGGACAGTGAATTTCGTCACACTTGTGCTTAAATTTCCCCAATTATCCATTGTGTGAAACATACCACATTCACAGATTCTCATTTTCCTGCACGTGCCAGTTGATTTATGGAGCTCAAAGCAGTTATTATTGAAGAATGTGCGTCTACACACATCACAGTCTCTCTTCTCAGCTTCAACTACACGGCTTTCACATTTGGTGCTTTTACACTGTTCACATACCATGTGACATTCTTTACAATGTTTCACTATATCATCCGCAAACTCGAGGCACCCCTTACACAAATCATGATGTCTCCCATATTTTCGACTTTTGTCATAACTCGCGTAAAGCCACCTTATATTACGGATGGGGAGATACGTTGTCCCTGACAATCCTAAAATAAGTAGGGGTCTTGTACGATCTCTCACACAGCTTTTAAAAACATACACAGTCCTACGACGATCATCCAACCCAAATACAACTATACGGACATTCATTTCCTGTTCTACCCTTCTCAGCTCTTCAGGACCCATATTACAGTCAAATTCAAGTTCACAGTCTACAGCTAGTTTACGGGCACGCTCCACGACCGTAGGCAACCAAATTTTTGTGGCCTGTGTATTTTGTACAGTAAACATACGTGCTAAGACTACTGCTATAAAGCCGCAACCACGATCGACGTTTATATGCTTTCGGTAAATAATCGGAGAATTGAAGTTAAGAGTATACGGTATGGCACTATGTCCCGCAACACGGAATACACGGTCAATATTTATCGTGAAGGTGTCCATATTAAAGGCTATACTACTTTGGGCGGCTTGCATTATACGTCCTAATATATATTCTACATCTTCAGCCGCCAAACGTCTAAATGGCACTACTACCCAATAATCATCTACATCACCGTCATCTGACCCGAATCCGAAGGACAGACTCGTCCTGACTTCACGCTCGTCGCGGTTCTGAAGAGCAAACTCTACAATACGCTGTACAACCCGGCGTAGCCCGCGCTCAATTCCATTGCTATACATGGCTCTAGGGTCGACCCTGACTCTATACCGATTTCTAGTCAAGGCTGGGGTGGGGCTGCGGAGCGCACCAACTCAAACGTTATATCATCCTCAACAGAACGAGTCACTGTGGAGGATGAACAAGAGTTATTGGATGATGTGGATTGGTTGCGTAAGACGTTGAGGGTTGGGGATCTATTATTGCAGACTCAACAGAACGGGGGACAGCTGTGGAGGATGGACAAGGGGCTATATCGGCCAAAGATGCTGATGTGGGGATGGCAGCGTAAGACGTTGAGGGCCTGGAGTCTATTATTGTAGACTCAACAGAACGGGGGCAACTGTGGCGGATGAATAAGGGGATATATTAGCGGAAGGTGCTGCTGGGGGGCTTGTTGCGTAAGACGTTGAGGGTTGGGGATCTATTACTGGTGGTTGGCTAACAACAGACGCGTATTTCGGTCGCTTTATACCTGACGTGGGGTTCTCTTCATCATACCTCCGCTTTGAACGTGCTACCGGTATCGCTGGTGAGGGTTCGTCGGCAGGGGAGGATTCTGTGATCACAACTACACTGTCGTCGGGGTCATCCGTAATGTCGATGATGGGTGCTGTACCTCATCGTCATTTACGGTTCTGTGGGAGAAGAAAACAAAATATAAGGAACAGCACTCAAAATTTGTAATATTTTGTAAATGATCCACTTAGGAGTGTGACGTGTTAGAAATGGACTCTGTAGAAAAATTCAGATTCACGAGCCCATCCACATGTATTATATCTGGACCTACAGGATGTGGTAAAACTGTGTTTATGCTTAAAATCATTAAAGAAAAGGGAGAGATGTTCTCGAAATTTGTGCATAAAGTTATATGGTGCTATTCGACGTATCAATCAGTGTTCAACGAGTACCAAGATGATATTTTGTTCCACAAAGGTGTATATGACGTTAATTCGTTAAAGGGAAATGAACATACAGTCATTGTAATTGACGATCTCATGTTGGAGATGGATAAAACGTTTGCCGAGACATTTACAGTATTCTCCCACCATCTTAACATAAGCGTGTTCTTCATCAATCAGAATCTATTTTTCAAAAATAGATACATGCGCGATGTGTCGTTAAATACACAATATCTAGTCTTATTCGCACAACGTAGAGATGTATCACAAATTGGGGTATTAGCCAATCAAATGTTCCCGAATCAGCGTAAGGAGTTTTTGGAAGTTTATAAAGAAGCTACAAGCACGCGTTACGGATATTTGCTTTGCGACCTTCATCCGCGAAACACGTTTAGGGTGCTTCTAAGAACGAATATATTTCCAAACGAGCCTGAAACGGTGTATATTCCAGAATGACAAAGAGACTAAAGAAATACCGTGAACTAATAAAAATCTATCATCGACTGCCCCGGCAATGCAGCAGATGTTTATTAAAAATATCGACTCCGACTTTTTAAAATGCATCTGTGAAATCTGTCTTAACGTTATAAATTGCAATGTATCAATGAAACCATCTCAGAAGGCTCGCCTACGCCGTTACAAGAACATAATACGTGCACTCGCTCGTAAAAGTCAAACTGTAGCGAAGAAAAAACGAATTATTGTACAAACAGGAGGGTCATTTCTCCCCATCTTATTTTCAGTTTTGGGTCCTTTACTGACTAGATTAATATAATGAAGAAAGTGGTAGTGATTCCACACGAGTGTACGCTTCACTGCAAAGGAATCCAGACACGGATCTAGATCCCCGTAAAAGCAGACTTAAAAGAATGGAAAGCGAATTGCTAGCCCTATTAAACAGTGAAAAAACACCTGATGAGAAAAGAATCTTATACCAAGAAGCTCTGCAGAAATTTCTTCACGAGTACGAAAATTATAAGAACCCGACAGAGATTCCTGTGGTTATTAGGCACAGCACGGGGGACGATGGACATGGCGACATAGGATCTGTACCCGACGATACAGCTGACCAACCAAAAATTAAGGGATCAGCCACACAACATATCGAGCATGTATTAAAAAGCACCCTCCCACATACATTGAGGAATAAAGGTTTAAGTCTTTATAATCTATTGAATGAGGACCCAGCCATACAATGGACCGATACAGGCGAGATCATTGTGGAAGGATCAAAGGTACAGGGGTCGAATATCGTAGACATTGTCCATGATCTGGTGAGAAAGTGGGATAGGCCATCACCATCAGGATGGAAGCATATTAAAGCAAGACTACAACAAATAAATGTCCCTAAAACGTTGATAGGAAATCTGAACAGGTTAAAAGACTTGGAACATGCAACGCATGTGGCACAATTGAAGACGCCGTCACCCCCGGCGGTAACACCTTTGAAGAGGAGAAAGAAGAGGTAAACAACGGTCAACCCTACCCACGTGCCTCTAAAATACGCAAATGGCTAACGTATTAAGTAAACGCTATTATGACATTTCTAACCCAGCCTCCTACGGCGGCGTAGATAGACTGTACAGAAGTGTTTACGGAGTAGGAAAAAAAGATGTTGAAGATTTTTGCGGGAGCAGGACGCTTATACGCTTCATAAGCCGTGAGAAAAAGGTTTAAAACAGCCAAGACAACGGCTTCCTCGATTGATTCTATTTGGCAAGCAGATTTAACAGACATGCAAAGATATTCTGTGTATAACGATGGTTACCGTTACATTCTATTCATAATAGATGTATTCTCTAGATATCTGTGGCTAGTTCCTCTGAAAAATAAATCACCTGAAACAGTTGCTAAAGCCACCAAAACGCTAATGTTAAAAGAAAACAGGGTTCCTGGCTATTTTTGTACGATATGGGGAAGGAATTTATAGGCCGTGCTTTTCAGAACATGTTGACAGAGTTTAATATCTATTACAACAACCAATTCTATACATAAGGCTTCTTTAGCTGAAAGAGTTCAACGTACCATAAAGGAACGCATGCACCGCTATTTTACACATAAAAACACATACAGATTTCTAGACATTCTGGAATCATTGGCATCATCCTACAACCGCTCACACCATCGCACGATTGGGACAACACCTAACGAAGTTTTAGAAAGAGGTACGCTCCCGAGAAGAGATGGATCACCAACACCACCACACTCGCGCGCTTCAAAATCAATGATTATGTAAGGCTGTCGCGTTCGGGAATAAATTCGCAAAGGGTTTTGAGCAAGGATGGACACGTGAGATTTTTAAAGTTAGGGCTATGAGACCTAAAGGTGAGATAATGATGTATTACGTTGAAGATTTGAATGGGGAAGAAATCTCAGGAGGCTTTTACCGCGAGGAATTGCAGAAAGTTGCATTTAATTTAGGAAAAAATGTGTTTAAAATTGAGAAAATTTTAGGAAGCAAAGGTTCAGGAAAGAGAAAAATGTACCTGGTGAAATGGCTAGGGTACCCAGAAAGCTTCAACACCTATATAAAAGCTGATGCAATAATGAAGCTTAAATAGTATGCAACATGGCTCCTAACCATTTCTACGTCACACTCCCGTCCTCCTCGTCCCTGTCTGTACACCCTAACAACACACTAGCCAACTTTGTAACAGAACTCCACGGGCCCATTGAATTGGGTCGTGATTCGTATGAGGTGGGGATATGCGAAATTCAGCTGGACACCCTCTTTTTAAATATTGAATATAAAGAATCCGTTTTTACGATTCTTAGAGACATTGACGAGTGTGAAAAAGCTGGGGTAGCTATGGATGAAACTATACGTATCGCTCGGACTAAGGTTGCACGGTATTACAGTACAGAAGTAAGACTAGGACCGGGTCATTATGGTTCGGTCGAGGATGTTGTGAGAGACTTAAACGTAAGTTTAAGAAACTCAAACCTTACGAATGATTTAGTATACGAAATCGTAAACAAAGGAAACCCTGCACATACACTAATCCTAAAATCAAAGACTAACAGACGTATTAAAGATCGAGAGTGTTCAAATTATAACCAATGGACGATATAGCGCAGCCATCCAAAGAGACACATTTCACGAGGCACAGCATGACTTGTCCAGATTAATGTATCAATTGAAGATGGAGAAATTGGCTGAAAGCTCTCAGTCCCCAGACATGTGCTATATTTACAGTAATATAGTGGAGCACCAGTTTGTTGGGGATACCCAGGCACGCCTGCTGCGCATTGCCCACATCCCCAACCATAGAGGAAGGAGTTTGAGTATTACATATGACAGACCCATTATGTGAATGTCGCAACTAATTTAATAACCAATATCTCATATATATAGAACGATTGAGGTGAAAACTTCCCATTCGGTAACGGGAGCTTAACAGTGAAGCTACACTTTCGACGCACTGAGTTATAATGGATAGAAAGCCTTTCACCGTCTATCGAGGGTGAGATACCAGCGCGGTAGTGGACTTGGGTCCATTTTTTCATCCATACTACGTACGGCTGTTCCTTTGCTGAAGAGGGGTGCCAGATACCTCGGAAGGAAAGCGCTACAATCAGTCTTAACACTGCAAAGACATATTGGCTGGGGCTAAACCTAAAGAAGCTCTAAAAAACATTTAAAGCGTACACGGGACGAAATCATCAGATGCAAAGAGAAAAATGCGTGGTGGCGGGAAGAAGAAGAGGCTGTCCGGAAGAAGGGGCACGTGGTATTAAACGTAAAAGGATATCAAAAAGAAGTGCTGTAAGCGAATGAAACCTATGGTTGACCACTTTTTTGACTGATATAAGCTAAGGACATTGATCTCATGAATCATAGTTTGTTTACTACTTGTCGAGAGAGGAGGCACTATTTCTAACTCGTCATATCACGCTTCATCCACCCATGTAGTTCACAATGCTGTAAATCGGAGCTGTCCCTTTTTGAGATGCCTCCAACTCAAGTTTCTATTGAGCACAGTGATTTTATTACAATTAACCCTTTAAACACAATTAGTTCCCCGAGTGCACCTATAGAATTCGTGATACCCAGCTCAGGCCCTTACTTTTTTGATCCAAGCTGTGTGCACATGTACGCTAAGCTACGTATAGCCCATTCTGATGGAACGGACTGCGATGACAAATATGCTGTATACCCTGAAACAAACTTTCTGCACTCCATATTCAACCAGTGTGACGTATATTTAAATCAGACCAACATATCGTCAGGCACGGGATACTATCATCTACGAGCCTATCTGGAAAATGTCCTCAACTTTTCCAAAGAAGCGAAGGCTACCTTTTTAAGTGCCGAGGGATATTATCAAACTAAAGACGAAAGTAGTATAAAGGACAAATTTAAAAATTCTAAAAGAAGATATACGAGTGTTTTGGACGTCTGCACACAGATTTCACTTTCCAGAGAAGTTGCTTGTCAACGGGTGGATATGAAAATAAAGCTCACCCGCACGATCCTGAGATCTGCTTAATCTGGATGCTGATCAAGAAGAGGGAGCAAAGCCCGTTGTGGTTCACATTATGGACACATACCTCCGCGTACGGCGAGTGAAATTAAGTTCACCAAAACAACTAGAAATTGAGAAAAATTTACTAAACGCTACAGTGAAATACCCTATTAACAGAGTACAAATCAAACTATATACGGTGCCTGCAGGGTTGGCGTCGAAGCAGATAGAAAACATCGCCCTGGGAAATCTTCCTAAAAGGATATTAATCGAATGCAGGACCATGCTTCGGTGAATGGAAAATATAAAAAGAGTGCCTTTAAATTCGAGAATTTCGACTTAAAATATAACTCTATACGTTAATGGCATTGCTTTGGGTGGAACATTGGATACGGACTATTCATCAGACGCTGTGTTACCTCTTTGCGCGAGAGCCTATAGTATCTGACCCATATTGCAGGTGATTGTGATGAGCTTGGTAATGGGTAACGCAGAAAGAATTCATTGATCAATTTAACCTTTATCCGTTTGACATTACACCTGACTTATCTGCTAGCGTAAATACGCATTTAAGCCCACAACAGAGCGGAATATCTCAGTGAGTTGGAATTCACCAAGCCTATAGACGCGCCTATTAGTGTACTAGTATATCTCGAATCGCAAGCCCTAATAGAAGTAGATAGATTTAGGAGCGTTATCACTGACTTTTAAAAATGGATGCTAATACACTTCAGAGAGTAATGATAGTGAACGAGTCACACGTTCCAAATTTATCGGCGTGTTTGCGAAGAATGAAACATTGAGTTTGCCAAGTACGCGAGAATGCGGTAGTCTTATTGTGAACACATGTCATCGGTAATGAAGGGATTCATTGGATTGCAGTCTATTTTAAAAAGAGACACCGCCTCTACTATTTTGATTCACTCGGTACTCAACCCTGGAGTGACCCTGTTATTGTAAAATTTCTCGCTCAGTTACATATTCCCGAAGTTGTATGGAACCCGTTTCGTATACAAGGATATTTTAGTAATACTTGTGGAATGTACTGCATCTCATTTCTCATGCATATGTCACGTGATAAAGAATTTATAAATTTTTAAATTTATTCGACCCGTGTCACACTCGACGAAACGATGAAATGGTATGCAGACAGATAAAAATCCGTTTTCCAATTGTGCGTACTCGTTGTATAGTATAATGTTTTTGTTCGTGTGTATATTTGTAACGTTAGTTTGTATATTCTGTAGTTTAAGATGGTTATTGTACTGATTTCTTTCATTTAATAAGTTGATGAAAATATATTGTCTTCTTCCCCCATAAAGATCGAAAAACACTTACACTATTTCGGTGTGACATTCATTATGCTGATTGTTCAGTATATCCTCCGTATTCATGACACGAGATTCTTCAAAAGATTGTATAACACGTGTCAAATCCTCATCGGACCTTAAAGGAGAAAGAATAATGTTCATATTGATTCTTTTTTAATAAAAACATATACAGAGTATACATATTGTAAGACAGACCCCATTATGTGAAGATATCTTTGGTTCGCTCAGAGAAGCTCATTTAAGAGGTAAATCCGAATAACATTTATAAAAAAAACATGCAAAGATTGCCATAAAAATTTCGGTTTTAGCATAATGGTGAGTATCTAAATGAAGTATTTGACGAGATACTACATCCCTCCATATATATGAAATCATCTTTCTGACAGTTTGTGAATAAAAAATAAAAATAAAATTATAGACACTTACATTTCCTTTTATATGCACAATCACCAAGCTCCGCCCCAAAAGATCAAGAGCAGATGTTCGTAATGATTGGTTGTCAGTGTAGCTGGGTGGAGCTATGATAAGTTTGTGTACCAATCGTAACACCGCTATAACGGATCCATGCTTTGGACGACTAATGGCATCTTTATATTTTCTCCAATAGATTTAATGCTCGTATTACCCCTTGCTGTCTTTACTTGGTTTTCCCCCCACTATTCCCGGATCAATAATCACTAATGTAATCGAGAGGATTTTATATAAAGAAATTATAAATATATCCATTCCTTTAATTATATTTTTTTAAAAAGAAAAGTATTCGGTTTCCACGTTAAACTGTGGGTCTAAGGTGGAGTGAAAAGCTTAACCATTGTTACAATTCGGCGAAGAGTTAGTTATTATTATTATTACTAAAGAGAAAAATCTACATTGTTTTGTGCATATCACATTTTACGGTCATACTATTCCCGGATCAATAATCACTAATGTAATCGAGAGGATTTTATAATAAAGAAATTGTAATATATCCATTCCTTAATTTATTTAAAAAAAAAAGAAAAGAATGAACAAACTCTCTCTTTGTGTATGTATATATATATATATATATATATATATATATATATATATACGAGATAGGTGTACGCCTGGTGTGAATGAATTCTGTATTTTAAATGAGGTCTATAGTTTCATTGGTACGTTTTATTTCCCACTAACTGTGTACACGAGATAAGTGTACGCATGGTGTAAATGAACTCTGAAGCTGTTCTTTTTACAGACGTTTATACAGAAAACAAGTAATTACATTATTGAAAACATTAACTAGGAATCGTGAGAGATACGCGTCTGGTAATCGGGAGTCGAACCCACGATCTCATCTCTTTCTGCAGACGTTTATACAGAAAACAAGTAATTACATTCAATTGTTAGTACTTTCAGAGTACCGTACATGTGTATTAATTTTGAAAAAACTTTGTTGATTTCTGATAATTATGATTTTGACAGTGTTTTAAATCAATAACAGAGATGCAAATTAGTGTAAATAAAAATAACTAAGTTGATAAAATATAAAACATTTTTTATTTACAAGGAAGACATTCGCTTCGAGAGTGAAGTGTGTATTTCAGTGAGTAGTAATAAGCATAATATTTTTAACATTTGGAGTCAAGCGAGGTTTTGTCGAGTTGAGTGGAAGGAAATAGGCCAAAAGGAAACTTAGTGGTCATTTTCGCGGTTAGCGTAAGACGCATCTGCTCAGAATTTTATTATTTTTCCAGAGAAGCTGAAAGTAAATGAGATGAGTGAAATGATACGAGATTAGTGAAATGAAGTGAAATGACATGAAAATGAAATGATATGAAAAGGCTTATATATAGAGGAGTGACAAAAAGTAAATAGACCCTTTGGTGTGAAAATTAAAAATCTGAAATTGATTCTTTCTCTATATATAAACTATAAGGAGAACGTGAAAAGTGTGTAATATTTTTTTCTGTTTTTGATACATAAGAAAGGTTTGCCAAAAGAAAATAGACACAGTTAATACGTTGTTGTTGTTGTTGTTTAGCCGATCAGCCCACCCTGATCGAGCAAGCCGGCGGCACGCAGGTAACCGATCGCCCTCTCCGGAGTGGACCAGAGGTTCAGCGCACTCGTGATGTTGTGTTGTGTTCGTTGTTGTGCTAGAGCGGTACAGTCCGTCATAATGTGTTCAATTGTTTGTGGTGTGTCTTGGCACAGGTGGCAGGTGTCGTCTATGGAGTTGTCTAGTCTGTGTTTATATGTCCATAAGTTGGGGTGATGTCCACATCGGAATCGTGCTAAGTTAACTCGATCCGATCTGCTCAGGCTGATCTCTGACCTGTTAATGGGGCGGCTTCGCACCTAGGACCGCATTCGACCGGTCGTGTCAGTGCTTTGTGGGTTAGGTGTGTGTGTATGTGTTTTCTGTACTGTGTGATGTCTGTGGGGCGTGGTATGGAATGGAGTATTTGGTTATAATGTCTCTCTGGTGTTACCTTAATGGTGCGAGGTGTTGGTGCATGATTGTACATGTAGTGGCAAGGGTGTTGTGGGTTAGTTGTCGCTGCTGCCATGAATTGTGTTCCCCTCATGTCTAAATGTTCCCTAACTTTTAGTATTTTTGTTTCTGTGTGCAGGTGTTTCTATTGGTGTTGTTTGAGTGCATCCTGTAATGATACGAAGTGCGTTGTTTTGTATTGTTTTGTAAGGTGTTTATGTGTGTGTTTGAGATAATGGGTGCCCAGCATGGGCTAGCATAGTCCATAACTGAGCGAATATATTGTTTGTAGATGAGTGATGTTGTTTCCTGCTGGTGTCCAAAGTTTGTGCCTGTTAGTACCCTAAGCGTGTTAAGTCTTGACGTACATTTGTTTTTAATGTCCTGAATGTGGTTTGCAAAAGATAATGATGTGTTGTATGTGACACCTAGTATTTTGGTTCTGTGAGTGTGTGGAATGTTGATGTTGTTTAGTGTAAGTTGTGGAATTACCTGGTGTTCTTTTGTGTTGCTTGTAAGCAAGGTGATGGTTGATTTTGTGGGCGCTACTTTGAGTCTATTGTGTGTGAGCCAGTCTTGTATACTGTTTATGTATGTTTGTAGGTTATTTGTAGCGGTGTCGATGTTGTTGTGGGTGGATGTTAGAGTGATATCATCTGCATATGATGATAAGGTAAGCTTGTTATCTATGGGTGTTGGAATGTCATGCATGTATAAGTTGAAGAGTGTTGGTGAGAGAACAGAGCCTTGAGGGACCCCGTTCGGAAAAAGCTTGTTTTTGGATGACTTGCCATTAAATGTGACATGTGAGTATCTTCCTGAGAGATAGTTGCTCTGCCACCTTTTGGTGTTATTGTGCATGTTTGTGTTGAGTATTTTGTTTATGAGAGGGAAGCGTGGGATAGCATCAAATGCTTTACTAATGTCTATTGTTGCTAATAGTGTACGTTGAGCTGGTCTTCTAGAGTTGATGCCAGCCATGATGTGCTGTGTCAGGTTAGTGAGTAATGTCGTGGTTGAGTGGTGAGGTCTGAATCCATGTTGAGTAGGCGATAGTGGTATGTGTGGGTTGGTGATTTGTAAGATTAGTCTTTCTGTTACTTTGGAAGGGTCTATAGGAAGCTGGTTCTGTTGGATTTTTGTTTGGTTTGAGTAGTGTAATAATTTTACCTTGTTTCCATATGTCAGGAATAATACAGTGTTGGTATGAATATGTGCTGATATTTGTGAGAGCTAGTATTCCTTGTGGGCCCAAGTGTTTAAGGTGTATGTTAGATATGTTGTCTGGTCCAGTAGCCTTCGAATTTTTAATGTTTTTGTTGATCTTGGTGGTCTGGTCTGTATTGAAGGGTGTAATGGTCGTGTCGAGTCTGTAGGTTTTCTTGTGTCTGGCTGTTTGTTTGTCTGCGTGTTTCTGGTTGTTGTCTCTGTTTAAGTGACTTATCTTTGCGTAGTGATTAACTAGAATGTTAGCTTGTTGTGTGTATGTTGGGATATTATTTTGGCTGCGACAGATAGCCGCGTGTGAGGTGTGAATGCCGCTGTTAGAGTGGGTAATGCTGTTTATAGTCTTGTATAGCCTGTATGTATCTGTGGAGTGGTTTAGTGTTGTTATGAATTCCCTGAATGTTTCTGTTTGTTTTTCTTTGAGTTTGTTGTTTATTTCTGTGTTGAGCTGTTGTATCTGCTGCTTTATGGCTTCTGTGTGTGGTGTTTGTGTGTTATGTTTGAGGTTGTTACGTTGCCTTATGAGGTGGGCTATTTCTCTAGTGTAATTTGGGTTGTATTTCCTAATGTTGCCCTTGGGTATGTATTTGTTTGCATTATTGATAATCTGATTAAATGTCTTGAGTGTTGTATCGATGTTTATGATGGGTGTGCTGTTTAATGTGGTGAATTGTTCCTCAGTCTGTATTTTGAACTGTTCCCAATCAGCTTTCTTGTAATTTCTGTAAGTGTGCCTAAGGCTGTTGGGGCAGAGTGTAGAATGTGTTGTAATGATGATGGGCAGGTGGTCTGATGACAGTTGTTTTTCTGTTCTCCATTGTGTATGTGTTGCTAGTGAGGGGAACAGAACGTTATGTCTGGGGAGGAGTTTGAGTATCCTGCTTGATGTGGTATGTGTGTATGTTCTTCTGTATTGTTAAGAATGAAGAGGCTGTTTAGTTGTGTGGCTATGTTGGCGCCTCTGGTGTTGTTTTGGTTGTGCAGGTACCAACTAGTGTCTTTGGCGTTGAAGTCTCCTCCTAAGATGACATTAGTGATAGAGGCAAGATTGTGTAACTGTGGATTGTAATTGGCTGGCACCTGAGGTGAACTATCTGGTGGGATGTAAATGTTGATTAGTGTGGTGTTGTGTTTTGCGCGTGTTTTAATGTTAACTGCCTGTATTTCTATCGTGTTATCTGCTTGGATTGTGTTTGTAATGTTTTGGGTAGCATCAGTGTAGCTAATGCTTTTACGTATGTAAGTGATGAGTCCACCCCCTTTACCCCCAGTACGATCTTGACGGATCGCCGTGAAGTCAGGGATGGTGGGTGTTTTGTGTGTGCGTTTTAGTTTTGTTTCTTGTATAAGTGCTATGTGAATGTTTTGTTTGTGTACGAATTCCCTAAGCTGCATGATTTTGTTTGTGAGGCCATCTACGTTGTACTGTAATATGTTAATATTATACTTCTGTATGTGTCTCATGGTGCTATTGTGTCTATGTCTTTGTGTATGGTGACATCTGTAAGTTGTAGTGTGTGTGTGTGTTGTGTGTGTGTGTGTGTGTATAGATTTGAGAATATGTTAATGGAACGATTTCTTTTGCTAAGCCAATTGTTTAGTGAATTTTTTAATGTTAATATTGTTTTAATTCACTTTAAGGTGAAAATCCGTTGATATATATATATATATATATATATATATATATATATATATATATATAAGGAATGACAAAATTAAATAGACACAGTTAATATGATTCTTTCTCTATATATATATAAGGTAAGGAGAAAGTTGTTCAATTGTGTGTGTGTGTGTGTGTGTATTTCGTCTGAACTATTATTTTGACGATTGTACGCATTATATTATTTTTGTGCAGTAGAAGGCAAATTCTATTTATTTAATTAATAATAATTTTCTTATTGTCAATTTCGATTTTCAGAGAAAGTCTGTATGCTTTTGTAACAAATTAAAATGGTATCTAGCAACTCACCCTAATAATGTATACCTGTACAATTAAAATAAAAAATGGTATCTAGCACCTCAACCATCATCTATATAAGACCCGCTTGGCTTCGGAGCTGGTAGTTTGATGCGAACTTCGGCCGAATAAAGAACTCTCTCCTTCCCTTCTCAGGTTAAGACTTAGCTTAGTTTCCCTTTGGGGGGTTAGGCCATCCCACCTTGTCCCCCCAAAGTCCTCCTCCTTCTATCCTTTCACTCTTAGGCTAAGGCAACCCCTTTGGGGGGAGGTCATCCTTCCTTCTCCCCCCGAAGATCCCTCCCCTCTCCCCCCTTGGCTCCTTCTAAGCCAACTGGCTGATTAAGCCAACTGGCTGATTAGGAGTCTATAAGACAACGGCGGGTCAGCTGAAGCGTTATTATGCACTTGGCTCCTGCCAGGTGAACACCTCTCTTCCTTTCTCTCCTTCTCCTGTCTTTCTCTTTGGGGATAACGCAGCCTCCAAGTTTCATGACCCCTTGTTGCACCTGCATCATCCCCCCACCCCTTTGCAACATTGAGTTGGTGCACACTCCACCCCTTTGCAACATTGATCATTATCTCTTGCAACATTGACCATTATCTATTGCAACATTTCTGCACTCTAACCTTTTGCGGCTATACTACTAGGCCCCATAAAAAGAAATCTAACGGGGTTAGGTCCGAAGATCTCGGGGGCCACGATATTGGATCAGCACGACCAATCCAACGATTCACGTATCGCTGATTCAAGTAATCCGTAAGATGGCGACCAATATAATCGTGCCGAAAGAAAATCCTGCGCTTTATCTCCATGGGCATGTCCTCCATCAAAAGCGGCAATTCGTTCGTCAGGAAGTTCAGATAAATATCAACAATTAAGCGTTGTTCCAAAACGAACGGTCCAATCAGTTGATCTCCAATTACACCGTACCAAACATTCACCGAGAATCAATATCGAAAGTTTCCTTCAATGATACCGTGGGGATTATCGACGGACCACAAGTGGGAATTTCCTCTATTGTAATTCCATCCCAAATAAATTGTGCTTCATCACTAAAGAGTATGCGATTAAGAATTTGGCGATGCATAACCATCCACTGGCAAAATTGAACAAGTTTATTGTAATCATCCGGTTGACGAGCTTGCACACGTTGCAAATGATAGGGATGCAAACCCTCATCATGTATGGTTTGCCATACACGCGATGCGGATTCACCAATTCGTCTAGAAATCCTTCGAACACTTATAGTTGGGCTACGCTAAACTAGGTCCAGTATGCACTCCTCCACAGCAACGGGCCGTCGTGCTACATGTTCTTCGTTACGTGGAACAATTGTCTCTGTTTCCCTAAATCTCTGGCGTGGGTCACTAAACACTTGCATGTTCGATATTCGGCGGTTCGGAAAACGTCTTCGATATTCCTCAACTGCCATTGTTGTTACTATCACTGAATCCATAAATGAAATGGATATCAGCGGATTCAGCGGGTGTAAACTGTTGATTCATTTTGATTGTTCACCTTAGCACAACACAGTGTCTCGTACCACAGATCAGAAATAACTGAAAGAAAAAACCGAGGATTAGTAGTGGTAACTTCTTTCATCGAAACTACCACCAGTGCTGCCATCTATCGAATTACACACAAGTAGGGATTTGTTGTTTGTACATCTTAAAACGTCCGTAGCTCCGCAACGGTTGGAAATAGCACCTATGTTGTATTAACTTTTTTACTCGATATTATCCCCCGAAGTATGGCAGACCGGTTGTGAAACACCCTGTGTATATATATATATATATATATATATATATATATATGTGTGTGTGTGTGTGTGTTTCTACCTCGTGGTGTACGGACGTTTTGTTTCCGCTCTGTGTAATATCGAAATAACTAGTGTTTATAAGTTCAGCGGTAATCTTACACTAGTGTGTGTATTAAATACAAGTGAATTCGCGATAATAAATTATTAAGTGAAAGCCGGTGGCATATAGCTTGCACAAAAAATAACATCAAAGTGAAACATAAATTGAAAATACTTCGAAAGGGAAAACAGCTCCTGAGATTTGTACATTAGGCCTAGAAAGAGTAAAAGGTGAGACAAAATTTGGAAGAGCCATAAAACGAAGGTCGAGTTATCGAGAGAAATTTCAGAAGCGAGAAGAAGAGGAAAATAAAGGAGAGAATGGCAAAAAATACGAAGAAATGTGTCAATTGCAGGAAAATCAGAAAACTGAATAGAGCCGGATTATGTGTAATGGAATGCGCGGCACATCAGCTCTGTGATTGCAAAAATGAAGCAGACCAGACCTCGGGCTTAAACTGCATTCTGTGCAATACCTTTAAGCACTGCGAATGCATGAACTTAGATAGAAAAGACAGGAAAATGGTAAATAGAATAAATAACCATATCATAGGCCTTTATGGTTTCTTGTGCGTCAAGTGCATGGAAAACAATAGAAAATTAGTACACAGGGGAATATAAAATATTGAAATAGAAGAATCAAGTACAGCAGTTTTACCGACAGAAAAACGGGAAACAGAAAACGCCGGCACAACCGAAAATGTAAAATAAAATGAGATGGAAAACACACTACAGGGAGGGGCGAAAGCAGCCTCAGATAAAGAAATACCCACGACAAAAGAGGGAGATACGAAATACACGCCGAAGAAAACAACCCCACTGAGTAGGGAAGAAGTGGTGGCGGAGTAGAAGAAGGAAATCGAATCACATAAGACTCGGAGGGAATTTAAATGACGGGCCATATGCAAATATTATAAAATAGGTTCGTGCAAATATGGCTCAAACTGCATATACAATCAACCCACAAAATGTTTCTATATGATTAGGAGTGGGAAGTGCAGGTACGGACCAAACTGCAACTCTTTTCACCCTCGTATGTGCAGACAGTCAATTACTGAGAAAAAATGCCTGAACATAGAGTGCCCGTATTTTCAAATAAAGGGTACGCAAAGAAGAGAACGGGAAAGAACAGATCATATTCGACAAAGAAGTAATAACAAGAGTAATGAAACATATTTTTTAGAAGAAATGAGGCTAATAAAGGCACAACTTGCCCTTCTAACAAGGAAAGACAGAACGCCGCAAATATATGCACCACAATATTACGCACATCACTGTCCTATTCAACACCACCCACCAATAATACAACAACCACAGTGGTATCACGGGCCGCGACCCCAATACTTCCAAATGCAGCGGCCCAACCAATAACACCAAACAGGAACGGATATCGACCAGGAAACGACCATCATTTAGGGAAATCGAACACGAAGATTAGAAACCCGGTAAATGTATTATACACAAATATACAAGGCTTCTATACGGACCATGCAGACTGCAAATTGCAATACTTGCAAAATTTAGCTACGGGAACCAGCATAGATATCATATGCCTAACGGAAACACATTTACATGAGTGCGAGAAAGGCTGTGAAAACTGCATCGAGAATACAGAAATAACATTGCTGGACTACAACATATACAGAGCAGATAGAGTGGCTAGACGAGGGGGAGGGTGTTGTATCTACGTGAAAAACACATACACATGTGAAGTGAAGGTAAACAAATGAAACAGCACAGTTGAAGTTATTATATTAGAAGTAAAAGAACTGAACCTAACCATTAAGAACATCTACAGACCACTAAACACCACAAAAAGTGAATTCCAATTTGCTACAAATGAAATAGAAAACATATTAAAATTACTTGAAACTCCAGCAACAAATATTCTAATTTTAGGAGATTTTAATTTCCCATTCATATCATGGAAGAAAAATTACGAAAAATGACGTTTCATGGCAACATTACTAAAGATGATAGAACCCAAGCAACAATGCTATTAGATATTATGGAACATTACGCCCTTACCCAGGAAATCTATGAAGCTACGAGAAAGGAGAACGTTTTAGATTAATCTGGACAAATAAGAACGAGATAATAATAAATAAAAAAGTAATGCACACAAAGTTCTCCGAACATAACCTCACCGATAAACAGTTGAAGTTAGCACCCAGAGGGCCGAAAACGCATCCGAGAGAGGCAGATGGAATATTTGAAGGCTTAAACATAAATTCAAAGAAAGTAAATTGGGAAAACGTAAATAAAGATTTAAAGGAGGTAAATTGGGAATTGCTACTTCACAAGAAGACTCCACAAGAAATACTATGTATAATGGAGACTGAAACCAAGTCTATAATACTGAAACATATTCCAGAGAGACAGGAAAGAAAATGTAGCAAGCTCGAAGGAAAAATCAGAACACTATTCAGGCAACGAAGACAAACCGTAAAACATCTTCACAGATGCAGAACTGATGCAAAGACACTCAAACTAGAGAGGAAAAGTGGTGAAATAGAAATGGACCTGAAGCAAACATTCACACATAAGACAAACGAGGAGGAAAACAAGGTAGCAGAAAACAAAAAATAACCCGAAATACTTCTAGACGTTTGCGAAAAGGAAAATGCATTGTAAGGAGGGTATTGGTCCGTTGATAGATGGGGAGGCTGAATACACAAATGAACCGAAAGAAATAAGCGAACTGTTTAGGGAACAATTTAACTCTGTGTTTAGCACCCCTAAGTCCGAGATGGAAGTGGAAAACCCAGACGAATTTTTCGACATAGATACGGATCAACCAAGAACAAATTCCGGCACAAACCAATTAATGGCCTTCGAGTTCACGGAAGGAGAGGTAATTACGGCCTAATCACAGATGCGAGACAATTCAGCGCCAGGGCCAGACACATGGAGTGCCACATTTCTGAAGAAATGCAAAGAGAGTATTGCTAAACCGCTATACTTACTATGGAGGAAATCACTCGACACAGGACAAATTCCACTCCTCTTAAAGAACCCGAACATTGCCCCCCCTATTTAAAGGTTGTAACAGAGCAATACCCCAAAATTATCGGCCAGTGGCTCTCACCTCACACCTTATAAAGTGTTTTGAACGTATAATTAGAGGCAAAACTACCTACTACCTACAAGCAAAAGACTTATACAATCTAAATCAACATGGTTTCAGGGCTGGAAGAGCATGCCTGTCACAGCTACTATTAGAAACATTGTGTCAAGGACAAAACATAGATGAAATATATACGGACTTTGCTAAAGCCTTCGATAAATGTGACCATGGAATCATAGCACACAAACTTAAGAATACAGGAATTACCGGAAAGCTAGAGGAAGGTGAATATTTAATTTCTTAACACAAAGAGTGGTGGTAAACGGAGTTAAATCGGAAGTCTCGGAAGTCGTGAGCTCTGTCCCACAAGGGACAGCATTAGCTCCCTTGCTGTTCATAATAATGATTGTAGATATTGATGCAGATATTAAAGACAGTATTGTATCATACTTCGCAGATGACACAAAGATATGTAACGAAATATTGAACGAAGATGACATAAGAAAATTACAAAACGACATTGAAACATTATTCCAGTGGGCAGAAGACAACAATATGAAGTTCAACGAAGAAAAATTCCAACATCTAAGATATGGTAATAACAAGGAGCTCCAGAAAAAAGAGTACAAAACTATCCAAGCCAAACAGATAACACCAAATCCACAAGTCAGGGATCTTGGAGTAATAATGACGTCGGATGCAGAATTCAGAGAGCACTATAAAATCAAAGTTTGTTAATGTCCTACCAAAAGAAGTGAATAATCTCCAGCACACCGAGCTCAATAACTCAAGAACCAGCTGGACAGATTCCTGTGCAAAGTTCCTGACAGCCATGCGTGGCTGGCTACGAGGGCAAGAGGAGATCAGACAGCAATTCTCTCCTTCACCAAATCCCGCAAATGAGGCGGGATGCTGCAGAGGGGTCGCAGGTCGATCCTGAACCATCGTTCAAACTCACCAAAAGTAACCAAAAGTAAAAAAGTAAGTATATATAGTATATAAGTTTTAACCACTTTGCAAAATGAAAATGACCTGAGGATTATGGAGTCCTTATATATATATATATCTATATATATATATATATATATATATATATATATATATATATATACAGGGTGTTTGAAAACTTTCTGTACAAATTGTAATGGGGGATAGGCAACACCAAGACAAACCCTGTTCGTCTATAAGTGTATGTCCGCTGACGTCACCATTCGGCGCGAGAGGGCGCCGCTGCAATTGGCTAAAAGGTGAAGTGGGCTAGACTCGCGCTTGCCGCGGGCATTCTTAAATCGGACGTAGTACGCGTAACATGGAGCGCTTCACGACTGCTGAGATGGCTGACATGCATATGGTGTATGGGGCTGCCAATGGAAACGGAAGAGCTGCTGTGAGGTTGTACCGACAGCGCTTCCCAAACAGACGTGTGCCAAACCACCAAACGTTTGCGCATTTGCATCGGCGACTGCGAGAAACAGGAACATTCCATGCAAACATGCATGACACTGGTCGGGAGAGAAACGTGCGCACTCCTGACATGGAAGAAGAAATCCTACAGCGATTTGAGGACAATCCAAGCGCAAGCACGCGAGGTGTTGCACGTATCCTCGGTGTGAACCACGACCTGGTCTGGAGAGTGTTGCACGAGCAGCAGTTACATCCGTTTCATCGTCAGAGAGTCCAGGCATTACAACCTCGGGATTACCCTCTTCGTGTGGAATTCGCACGCTGGTTTCTGCAGCAGACAGCGGTGCAGCCTAATTTTCCGGCTTATGTGCTGTTCTCAGATGAGGCCTGTTTCACACGTGAGGGTGTGTTTAACATGCACAATTCTCACGTGTGGGCGCACGCAAATCCACATGCTACACGGGTGCATGTTCATCAAGAACGGTTCGCCGTCAATGTTTGGGCGGGTATCGTCCATGGCAAGTTGATTGGGCCGTACCTGCTGCCTGCCCGACTCGACGGGCGGGTTTATCGGATATTTCTTGAAGAAACGTTGCCGGAACTGCTGGAAGATGTTCCCGTGGCTATTCGTAGACGAATGTGGTTTCAACACGACGGGGCCCCAGCACACTCCAGCAACGATGTGCGGGATTATCTGAACGCCACTTTTGGGGACCGATGGATAGGCCGGGGTGGGCCCGTAGCCTGGCCACCGAGATCGCCCGATTTAACATGCCTCGATTTCTTCCTGTCGGGACACATGAAGAACCTCGTGTACGAGACTCCCATTTACTCAGAAGAAGACCTCGTAGCAAGAATCGCTGTCGCCGCTGGAACTGTTCCCGAAATGCCGGGAATCTTTCGACGTGTACGTCGGTCAATGCTTCGACGCTGTCGGGCATGCATTGATGCTACCGGTCGCAACTTTCAGCACCTTCTTTAAATAAACATGCCTTCTTTAAATAAACATGTTACGCGTACTACGTCCGATTTAAGAATGCCCGCGGCAAGCGCGAGTCTAGCCCACTTCACCTTTTAGCGAATTGCAGCGGCGCCCTCTCGCGCCGACTGGTGACGTCAGCGGACATACACTTATAGACGAAAAGGGTTTGTCTTGGTGTTGCCTATCCCCCATTACAATTTGTACAGAAAGTTTTCAAACACCCTGTGTATTATATATATATGATGAATAAAACCACGAAGGAAAGAAAACACAGAGTGGTGCTCAAGCGCTTTCGTCTAATTACATCCTCAGGAACACTGAAGTAAATAAAGAGTTCAAGACTATATATAAGTTACAAAAAAAAAAAATATATATATATATATATATGGTAAATATAGAAATAAAAATTGTGGGAGGAACATACACATTTGTAAGGAAAACTACCAATTTTAGCACTTTGCCCGAATTCAACACAAGATCAAATGGATTGTTTACAACCAATTTTATAGATAATGCCTAAATGATATATAGGTAAAAAAAAAATAAAAAATAAAATAAAAATAAATTGAAATATAAAAATTGTAAGAGGGGCATACAAATTTATAAAGGAAAATTACCAAAGGTTTAGCACTCTGCCCTTCTTGTCTAAATCCATTCTGAACGAATTCAAAACAACGGGATCCAGTTGAAAAAGACCTTTGCTCATGTTAAAGTTATTTGTAAGTTGAATAATGGCAGACTCAAGAATATTTCTATTAACAATATTGCTTGAGTGAAACAAAACTGAAGCATTTTTCCAATCAATACAATGGGATAACGCTGACAAATGGACAAAAAGGGCACTGGACGACTGTCCCGTTCTAACGGAATATTGATGCTGTTTTACACGCGTGTGCAAATCCTTTCCTGTCTGACCAATGTAAAAGGAATCACATTGTTTACAACCAATTTTATAGATAATGCCTGAATTATTGGTAGGGCTATTTTTTACTGATATTTTTCACAATATTGTTATATGAAAATACTACATTAATATCCAAAAGTTTAAGTACATTAGCAATGCCTAAAGAGCCCGGGAAAAATGGAAGTACTAAAATATTCTTTGACAAAGTGCGAGTGTTATTATTCACACGATAGAAGGTTAATTTTGCCTTGTTAAGACAAGATTCCATAAACGCAGGTGGGTAGCACAGATCACTTCCAATACCGTTGATTTTTTCCAATTCGGCATCGATGTATTCTGGACTGGCGATCCTAAGAGCGCGGAGAAACATTGAAGAAAATATGGCCTTCTTAATGGGGGTGTCATGTCCAGAGTAAAAGTGTAGGTAGGACAAACTGTTTGTTTTTTTCCGATAGATACTAAACTTAAAACCTGGGCTTTCCCTATGTACACGCACATCCAAAAACGGGATTGAGTTGTCTTGTTCCACTTCTAAAGTAAACTTAATGGAGGGGACTTGACCATTTAACTGAAGGAGGAAATCATCCACGTCACGCTTCATGGGCCAGATACACAAAATATCGTCGATGTACCGCAACCATGGGATGCCAACCCCTAGGATTCTCGGAATGTAAGTAGTTTCGAGAAACTCCATATAAATATTGGAGAGGAGGGGCGGCAAGGGATTACCCATGGCCATCCCAAAAACCTGTTGATAACACTTGCTATGCATATATATATATATATATATATATATATACACACACACAGTGGTGTAGTGCTGTGGGAACGCGTGGGAACGGCGTTCCCTTACTTTTTTTGGTAGACGGAACGGCGTTCCCTCACTATTTCAAATAAATCCGAACTTACAAATCTCTAACGTCATGAAATTTTAATTCCCACTCCTAGGAGAAATATGAGAAAGAATCATTAACTGTTTCATTTCTTTTAGCTTCGACTGAGGCAATGCTAGCCTATAAAGATCTGGTGAAACAGTCACCACGGCGTAACAGTTGTTAACTTTTTTTAGTTAATCATTCCAGTTGTTAGCTATTTTTATTGATCGTACTGGATGTCATATATCTAATGACACTGGAAATACTGCATCTTCAACCTTGGGATATATCCTAATATCCAGTGCATATGACCTCAAAATATCCCTGAAATTGGTCAGATTTCAAAAGATTTCCCGGGAGGCTTACAGTACCCCCGACCCCCAGCTGTATGGGCTCGCCGCGCTCGCCATTGTCCTCCCCCCCCCCGCATCTGAGTAACACTTTCAAAATGCGTTCCCTCACTTCTTTATTTAGCACTACCCACTGTGTATATATAATATATATATATATAATATATATATATATATATTATGCATCACAGGGGTCGATCCTGAACCGTCGTTCGAACTCACATAACGTAACATAAAGTATATAGTATAAAATCCACCAGCTTTTTTCGGGATGTTAGTCAAATGTCTGCTGGTAGACAACTGATCGTAGCCTGCCACTGCATGCATGAACAGTGGTAGAACTATCTAGGGGTTGAAAGTACAAAAGTACAAACTATCATTCCTGTTCTCCACATTATATATATATATATATCGCTGACTGATTGATTGCTGGTGTTGAATTATTCGGAACGAGAAGAATGAGGACAACGAACGACAACGTGATAGTGTGACTTGACGTATATTAGCTAATAGCTAACAGTTATACAATTTATCATGACATGTCACTTTCAGTTCCAATTTAATTCAGTTCACCATATAAGGTCTCACTGAGGTACCACAGCAGTCTAGGCCTATGCAAAGATTTTATAGATAAATTTATAAATCAGCAATGAAAGCAAAACATATTAAGGTCTAAATTTTACTCTTTTGTTCATAGAGGGTTGTTCAAAAAATAAGTTTACAAGATTAATTACCGATGCATTATGCAAGCACAATAATGTTGTTCGTAGTACAATATTTCAACGAATGTTAATTATCCGTTAACAATGTTAACGGATAATCTTAAAATTCAGAGAATGACCTGCAGTCTTCCCTTTCTTCAGCGGTATTCCGCCGAAGGTTCACATTTATTTGAGCGCATTGTGACAGGTGATGAGACCTGGGTACACCATCACACACCAGAATCTAAACGGGTGTCCATAGGATGGAAACATCTGGGGTCACCGCGAACCAAAAAGTTCAAAATTGCACCATGAGCTGGTAAAGTGATGACAACGATTTTTTGAGGCCATCCAGGTGTGTGTACCTGTGACAAGTTCTTGAAAAGTCCATTGATATCATGGCAATAGCAGAGCGGACCGTCTACTGTAAACAGTGTCGCCAAATCATGGTTTCTTTTTCGATAGTGACACATTCGGACGTTCTTCTCAAGTAAGTGTTTCTCCTTGAGTCTCGAGGAGAGAAGTTCTGATTTCCCTTTGGAGAGGGCTAGGTCTCTAATGAGGTCATTCAACTCGTTTTGGGTAAGCCTCTCCGGCTCCGATTGCTCTTCGTCAGGTGTGTAGACAAGATCAGCCGAAGGTCCCGCATCTCCGCCAATCGCACTTTCATCGGATTCCCTTTCGCCTTCTAAAGAATCGAGTCCATGCTGTGGAGGTACCGGAATCGGCATCGTGTCATCGTGAGGGATCGGTCTGATCGCGGAGTCTACGTTCGGATAAACGATGTTATGCTTGTTCTTCAAGGAGAATCCAATTATGTTAACATTGCAAAAGTAACAATCACCATGATCGTCTCTCTGCTCCCTCCATATCATGGGTATAGCGAACGGCATCGACTTTTTCCTTTGGTTCAACCAGTCACGTAATCCATTAGAAGAAGCGGTACAGATAACCATGGGCTTCGATTGTGGAGGGGACGCAAGGGACATGTCCCCCCCCACTTTTTACAAAGGAGGGCCGACCTACCAGTTGTCCCCCGCCAACTTTCGTAGATGAATTGCTATAAATGCTAACTATTAATGGCACCTTAATAAGACGTTATATGTCGTATTATATGTATGCAAATGTAATTGCAATATTATAAATTATTGCCATGAACACCAATGTATATTTATCATGGAATTTAGCAGTCAATTTGCACTTTAATAATTGCACGTAGCATTTGTTTGTTGTTGGTCATTAAGTACGGGAAATGGAAATATGTTAAATAAACGGTTTTGTTAGGTATCATTTTCAATATTAAAGTGTGATCAAAATGCAGTTTATTTGTTTTATATTTCACGAACATATTTTGTTATCAGTTTATGTACATTGACCTCTGTTGTCTACAGGTAAAAAGATTTATTTCGGTTAAACATATGTGTGATATTATGTTACATGAAAGGTTAACTATTATAAATAGTTTGCATTGCGTTTCTTATTTCTGCAAAAAAAAGATGTTTAAATAAAGAAAGACAAAATAATTAAATACATTTGAGTTTTTTTCAACATGCTGAGAAAAATACAAAAACGGGTAAATGGTAAATTACGACATTGATATATTACACGCAACATTTACTTAGAGTATTGTTTGATTCGCTGTTTGAAGGTGAAGTGTCCCCCTCACTATTTTAGAGCAATCGACGCCCCTGCAGATAACATGTGGCGTCCATGCTTTATCTTGATCGCCTAGTGGACAGCCGAAGTATAACCGGTAAGTTTGCCGAAGATCCATCGTCATTGTACGCCGTTGTGATTTGGTCGCGAACGAGCCGCACACGTAACAGAAATTGTTGGGGTGATTTTTGCACTTTTGAGGCATGATGATCGATGAGTGGGTTGATGTAAATCACCTAAAAAAATAAAATGTGTAAGTGGGCAACACAAAACACAACAAAACAACACACAACTAGATATGTGATTGTTACGCGAAAGAATAAAAGGGTGTACATGTGGAACGTTTGCAAATTTGTGGCCAGCAACTGCTCTCACCTAAAATACCACAAGACAACCTGCGGAAAACCAAAGTTGAAACGATAAAATGCCATACATGAGGGTACAGAAACGGTAAAGCAAAAACTTACACCTAAGCTGCAAGACAAAATACTCCACTACATGTATAAAGGACGCATATTATATATTTGGCATATATAGTATTATACATTATATTATATATAGCTTATGCATATTATATATATTATATATAGTTTTATATTATATATATATTATATTTATTATATTTCATATGATCGGTCTCATCGCGAAAACTAGACGTGCTAGAAGAAAACCGAAAACAGATTTGGAATCAGCGTCCCAACAGCTATTTAGCCCACCTATAATTATATCTGATGAAAAATACTTGTAGCTAGAAATTCTCTAGGCCCAGGGAAAATGAATTTAATAGCTTCACATTAATAAATACATGATGGAAGGCCTTTTTGCGCACAGCCGAAAGGAAAACTCTTCTTTTTTTTATAATTAATCTGAATTTTCTGGATGCTCTCAATGTCAAACTAGATGCTGCTCTAAAAGAACCCCTCACTGCGTAGCGCCCTTTTAAATTGACTTGAGAACATATTTTTCAGGTTGCCTACCTCGTCCATTCAAGTTTTCTTTATGTATTTTTTCGCAAGCAAACTAGAATCTTATGTTTTGTTATGATTAACTATTGTATATCTGTTATAAATTGATAATTCTTCAAAATCGGCCTATTATTTTAATAATAAATAGTTATAATTAGAATTATCAAGTTAATACTTAATGATAATAATCTACGTCAGTGGTGCTCAAACTTATGGTAATCATGTGCTATTTTATGCCATTTTTTTCAAAATGCAAAACGTATTGTGTCACTATGACTATGTCGAATAGGCCGAAATTAATATACTTTTTTATATTGTACAAATAAATTGTTCTGTACTTGCTTCCCTCCAGCCAATTTGTCAAATATGACGCACTTAACACATGAATGATTATTCAGTAACTGAATTTTAAATCTTATTGCGCAAGCGCTCCAGGCAGTTTTAGAAGAGTTGCCAATTACCACTCCGTAAATTCTTAAATTTCTTTGTTACGCGAGGACATTCTGAATTCAGGCTGGTGCAGCATTATAACAGTTGATTTTTTATTTTCCTTGATGAATGTCCATGTGTCATCGTCAGAGCCACAATGTACCAGGGTTTGAGCACCCCAGATCTATGTATTATATCTATGTCATGTGTTCCCGCGCCGTGGAGGATACATGACGTCACCTGGTTTAGCGGTGCGCGAATGATCGAATTATTGGCGCCTCTTAACACGTTGGGTGACGCACAACCCACCGGTGGTTCGGGGCAGGTGTTCGGTAGGTACCGCATGACCCAAGAGCTGGGTCGTTCTTCTTGTAGCGCTAAAATGGTGTTCGGTACGGCAAGGTAAACAGCCAAAAATCCGGTTGGCATCCAACGTATTAAGATACGTGATGTCAATGGAAATAGAGGAGCGCGACTGGTCACAAAATCATCATACGATGTAAGCTAACCTAACCTAACCTAATTAAACTATTTACAGTTTATTTATGGGTACAAGCAAAGTATATGACTAAGTGAATGACAATATTTTGTTTAAAAATTAGAAGATAGGAAAGTTCCATTGTATAATTTAAATATATTGAAATTTTGTTATACACACCAATCTTTTATCGTTATGTATGATATATATAGCCAGAGAGAGAGAGAGAGAGAACGAAATGAAGTAATTAAGGTCGTATTATTTGCTATATTTTGCTATATATTTTCATAAGATTTCTTGATTATTGAGGGGAAAGTTAATTAAAAATGAACTTCTGTATTGCATTCGGTGAAGATAATGAATATATAGATAGCGTAATTGTCCGCATGATTCATTGACAGAAAATTAAAACTTCAAAGAATCTAGTCATTTTAATTTCGGTAAATGTATTAAAGAAATTTTATCAAACGTGAATATGATGGATGCAGAAAAGGTACAAACATTTTGTTTAATGCTTATTGTTATACAAATATAAACGTCAAAGATCCTAAAATATACTGTACTGTGTATTAATAACATGGTGTAAATGATAGGAAACAGAGTCAAAGAGCAAGAATGGAAAAACAACAAAAGTGTTCTTTCTCTTCACGTTGAATTCTATAAATATTTAGCAGATGGGCAAACTATGAAAACAATGTCATATCTGTTCAAAAGCCGATCAATGAATAGCATAGTACATTATACACCAATAAAAGCTATTATAACTGAAATGATGAATGGATTGAACACAACAGTATACAAATGAAAACCATTTTTCTGTTGTTTCTTTGAAAATAGGTGGAAAAATACAATTTTGGGGTGCTGATTCCAAATCTGGTATCAGTATTCGCTATCGCAACATATTTTCTCACAAAATCAATAATAAAACTTCCTGATTTTATGCACATGATATAAACATAATATTAGATGAAACATTTAGAAACAAATTAAAAACTTTCAACTTCACATCAAAATAACTATTTTTTTATTTTTACTTTATTTATTCATTTAAATATGAGTAAAAGAACAGTAATACAATAAAATTCACGGAAAGAATAATTTCAGATTACTTTTCTTTGCTATCCACATCATCAAATTTGAGTGAATTTCCTCTTTTTAGACGTTCTTTGGAAATTTGGTTCGGAAACATCTCTCTTCAAACACTAACAGTAGTCAGCATAATATTAACATTCCATCTTCCTTGATATCGTTTTTTCCATGATTTTTGTTTCTTGATGAAACCTTTCACCTTGCTCTTCACTAACCGTTCCAAGGTTCTCAGGGGAGTACTCCAAGTCGCTATAAAGGAAATGTACTTTTACACTCATGCTGCAACCAAGTTTTTCATAGCATTTCACATGTGGCTAACAATTGTTCTATAGTCTTTTGCTTTATGGTTTCCTAGAAAATTTTCAACATTTTTGAATGATATCGAAGCTGCTTTCTCCACATTTAACAATGAATCATGAAAGTAGTCATCTTTCATTAGTTTCTTATTTGAGGGCCATCGAACACTAAAGCTTTTATTTTCTCTACACTTAGAGAAAAGAATTGGTCAGAAATGTATTTAAAACAGTTGCCATCTCGATCCACAGCCTTTACAAATTGCTTCATTAGACCCAGTTTAATGTGTAATGGTGGTAACAACATTTTCGCAGGTGTCACAAGAGGTCCGTTGATAATATTTTTGCTGCCTGGTGTTAAGTTAGTTCTTTGGGGCCAATCCTTCTTTTTCCTATGATCAGCCCTTTCTCTGCTGTCCTACTCACATATAAAGCAAGGCATCTTTGCATACCCATATTGTTGGCCAAGAAACATGGATATCACCTTCAAATCTCGACAAATGACCCAGTTATGGTCACTATATTTTATTTTTTTTAAAAAGAATTTCATGTCATAATTTTCTTTCATGTGGACAGAGTGGCCAATGGGGATGGATGCCAGTTGATTGCCATTATGCAGCAAATCAGCTTTTAGACTTCACTTTGTACTGTCAATGAGCAATCTCCACTCTTTTAGATCATAGTCTGTGCCCATTAGGGTGACAACTTCTTATAGGGATAAAATTTGAAATTCAAAAACATTTGCCGGCCATTTGTCCAATGCTGCCACCCTATGAGGAAACACCGTAGACGAAATCTCATGGAATTCGGAAAGCATTTAGGGGTGCCTCGAGTCACATGAATGAAACTGTCGCGCGGAAGAAATTTCAAGAATGAACGAGTTTCGACAACGCTAAGAACAAAAATGTTTCGAGAATGCAAGTGTATTATATAATTTAATAGAATTGTTTCCTTTATTTCATACTATAGATTATGCAAATCGATTAATTTATTTCATTAAATTAAAATTTTCATAAATAAATCGTTAAATAATATGATGTGTATCAATCTTTGGATGATCAGCTTTTGGTGCTTCAAGTTCATTTTGCATACGACTGCCTGACTGAAAACAACGCTTAGAAGTTCTCTCCCGATTCTTTTAAGATATCTAAGGTAATATTTTTTATTTTGATACATTGATTATATTATTATTGGAAATTGTTCTAGAAAAGTTTCATTAATTGTTGGCATAGTTTGATGTTTAAATTATATAAATTTGGAACTGAATTTCATTTCCTATGATAATATATATACGAGTATATATACAGGGCCGTCGAGAGGGGGCGTCAGGGCGGGCCAGTGCTCTTGGGTGTACCTAAGCTGACATCAGGAACGGGTGAGGTCATCGCCTCGGTGGTACATGCTGCGCTCAAAGAATGGAATGTGTCAGAAAAGGTATCAGCTATGAGCTTCGACACTACAGCTTCAAATACTGGTTACTTGTCTGGGGCATGCGTAATTTTGGAGCAGAAACTCGGCCGCCGACTCTTATACCTTGCATGTCGCCATCACATCCTAGAACTTGTCGTTGAGAAGGCGTACATGGAATGCATGGGACCATCATCTGGTCCAGATATCCTCCTATTCTCCCGCTTCAAAGAGATGTGGAATACAATTTGCCAAGATAAGTACAAGACCCTGTCAGACCTTCCATCGAGTCTGAATGAGAATCGAGAAGAACTGATCGCTTGCTGGAATCTATATCTGACAAAACATCAGCCGAGGGATGATTACCGTGAATTCTTGGAGTTGTCGATTACAATCCTTGGAGGTAATTTACCTAACTTTAGGTTTCGGCGACCTGGAGCACTTCACCGAGCACGTTGGATGGCAAAAGTAATTTATTCATTAAAAATCCTGCTGCTTTCCCATCAGTTCAGACTTACAACTCGTGAAATGTCTGGCTTAAAACGATTTGTATTTTTTGCCCTGAAGTTATATGTCAGCGCGTGGTTCACGGCCAGCAGTCCTTCATCTGCTCCCGCGAACGATTTGAAGCTTCTTCAAGACCTAGCAAAGTACCGCGATGAAAAGATCTCAGCATCCTGCCTTAGTGTCCTCGGTCGTCACTTATGGTACCTCAGCGAGTATTTGATTGGTCTCGCACTCTTTGATAAAGGTATCAATGCAACGACGAAAAAGAATATCGCTCGATCAATCCTCGAAAAAGAAGCTGCTGAAGATCCTCCAAAGAGAGCCCCAATACCTGCTGCTGCTTCCATTTCAACAAAGCAGCTCTCGGACTTTGCCTCGAAAGGATCAAAGCTTCTCTTTGAACTTCTAAAAATTAATGATGGTTTCTTGTCCAAGGAACCAGGGACCTGGCCGGACGACGAAGATTTCAAGACTGGTTTGACTATAGTTGAAGGACTAAAAGTCGTCAATGACATGGAAGAGAGGGGAATTGCCTTGATCCAGGCCTTCAATACAAAGATTACGAAGAATGAAGAAAAGCGCCAACATCTCTTGCAGGTTTGTTGAGGATCATAGGAAGTCTCAGCCTGGTACATTGAAAAAGGGTATGGCTTGAGGAAAAGTAAGAATTAATGGGTGGTCTACAATTGAATGAAAGACACCCTGGAATATATTTAGTAAATATATTATTTACTTATTACGATTGGAGTACGCCTGCACTTAAACCTTATGAACTAAAACTAACGTTTATTTACATTAATTAAAAAAAATATTAATTTATTTTTACTAGGTAATGAATAATTAATTTTTGTTATAAGGAGAATTATTTACCTCACTTGAGACACCCTTAAATATTATCTGAATGACCTAATATTTACAGTACATTGTTTTCTCATGTAGTAGCAGCATTGAACAAATGGCCAATAAAAAACTCCAACTTTCGATTTTTATTGTCACCCTAGTGCCCATAGTATTCATAAGACCAGGTATGTCAGTACAGAATACTAGCGAACCATCCATAGAGAAGAATTGAACAAATTCTTGTTCTCTGCTCCTGTACCACGAATATAAAGTTCTAGCAGCCAGTAAATTTCTTTTACTCAGCCTAGATCCCAAGAGTTGGGCAGTATCTTTCGGTAGATTAAGATCTCGTACAAGATCATTCAAGTCTGCCTGAGTGAATAACTGTGGATCTTTAGAACTCTTATCATTAATTGAAAAGTCACTGTGATCGGTAAATTCTGTATCAGATTCAGAAACTTTATGAAGTTCTTTGGGGCATGCAGGAATGGGAATATCATCACTGTGTGGAACAGGATGGGTGACAGATGGCAATGATAGATACACAATGGATGATTTATTCTTGGAGATGAATCCCTTCATATTACACAAACAGGAATAACAGGCTTGGGTATGATCTTTGGGCTCACACCAACCATAGGTATACCAAAATGTAAGGACTTCCTTTTGCCTTGAATCCATTGCCTCAAATTCTCCACAGATGATCGGCATACACTATGCGGAGCCCATGACTTATGCTGATCACCAAGCTTTCCACCGAAATAAGCAAGATGTGATTTTCTTACAAATTTTGTGATACCCTGCCTTTGCTTTACTGATTGGAAATTACAACATATACGTATAACAAAACAAATCTGGCTGGTTCTTGCAAGAACAGGACTTAGACATTGTTAATGAAGTAAATCCGTGAATCTGAAAGGAATTCTTGAATGCGTGAAGTAAATAAGCAAGATGTGATTTTCTTACAAATTTTGTGATACCCTGCCTTTGCTTTACTGATTGGAAATTACAACATATACGTATAACAAAACAAATCTGGCTGGTTCTTGCAAGAACAGGACTTAGACATTGTTAATGAAGTAAATCCGTGAATCTGAAGGGAATTCTTGAATGCGTGAAGTAAATCCGTGAATCCGTGACGTTGCCTTTGCACAATTATAGAATGTGAAAGGAAATCAAAAAATTAATGAAAAACAAACAAGTTATTGTTTTATCAGAAAAGAAATGAGGCTTTCTACTTTATAGAATGAGGTAAATTTGAGCTTATTCGAGTATATGCATATTGGTCTAAATAATGATTGCCTAATTCTGGAGAACAGTGATGTGATGGATGAAAACAAAAGTAGTTTCCTGCAATATTATGGGGTAGGGACTAAAAAAATTTACCTGAATACTGCTGTAATGAATCTGTTAACGCATTTGGCTTAGATGAGAAAGATGGATTATATCCATTTAGCATTATTACAGTTCAAAAATAAAAATATGTAAGCTTGCTTTTAATTTCTAACGATAAGACGAATCATTATATATTTATGAAAGATTTAAGCCCATATGTTAATAAAAATATGAAGAGAAGCCTTTTGCATGTCCCTGTTATTTACAGAGCTTTTATAAAAACGATTTATGAGATAACCATAAACGAAACTGTATTGTACATAGACCAGTAAAAATGGAATTAGCAAAAGGACCAGTTAAATTTATAAATTAGGACAAAGAAATAAACATCCACTTTAGGTGTTGATTTTGTTGTTTGATATGTTGATTTTGAGAGCATTACATATTACATAAATACATATCTCAAGAATCATATACAATTAATTTACAAAACAAATACCCAGTAGTGTTGTTGTTGTACAAAACGTAGTGAAGTAGATAAACATTCAAACCTAGAAACTTATCAGAGACTAGCTGCATCAAAGAAGTTTGTAGAATACTTAATCCCGAGAAGTTAAAAGAGTATATAAATTAATGAAATGAAATGCTAATATGATGTTCATTGTTCACTAATGAAGATAAAATAGATTATGAAAATGCGAATATATATTATGTATACGAGAAACCCTTTGCGACTAAAAAAGTTAAAATGAGAGATCATATTATACAGTATATATTACGAATCCAGGACAAAAACTCACTGGACAAAAACTCACTGGACAAAAACTCACTGGACAAAAACTCACCGAACAAAAACTCACCAGACAAGTGTTTTTGCGAAATACAGGGTGTACATAAAGTCAGGATCTATTTTTGTGAAGCACTTGGAAATTATATGGAATTCAATCATAAAATGATAAAGTGGTAACATTTATTAAATAATTAAGAGTAGGATTCGACGTGACGCCCATCAGTATCCCTGCACAGCTCAAATCGTTCCGCAGCATTTCTAAACACATTCTGGAGCATTTGCGGGGTTATGTTATCTGCAGCAGTTCGTATACATGTACGTAAGTTTTCAAGACTCGTAATCTTCGTTTGATAGACGTGCGATTTGATAAAGCCCCATGCAAAGAAATCTAAAGGGGTTAAATCTGGTGATCTCGCTGGCCAAGGTCTGTTGCTTCCGCGTCCGATCCAGCGATTTGGAAAACGTCCATTTAGATAATCCTGAACAATTTTGGCATAGTGACAAGGAACACCATCATGTTGATAGACGACGGGGATAGGATTGTTAGTACCGTCGTCTATCAACATGATGGTGCTCCTTGTCACTATGCCAAAATTGTTGAGGATTATCTAAATGGACGTTTTCCAAATCGCTGGATCGGACGCGGAAGCAACAGACCTTGGTTGGCCAGCGAGATCACCAGATTTAACCCCTTTAGATTTCTTTGCATGGGGCTTTATCAAATCGCACGTCTATCAGACGAAGATTACGAGTCTTAAAAATTTACGTACACGTATACGAACTGCTGCAGATAACATAACCCCACAAATGCTCCAGAATATGTTTAGAAATGCTGCGGAACGATTTGAGCTGTGCACGGATACTGATGGGCGTCACGTCGAATCCTACTCTTAATTATTTAATAAATGTTACCACTTTATCATTTTATGATTGAATTCCATATAATTTCCAAGTGCTTCACAAAAATAGATCCTGACTTTATATACACCCTGTACATACACTCTAGTCTAGATCTTCAGATTTTAGACTCATTGTAGATAATTACTCTTCATCTTTTAAATTGTTCTGTTTTTATCCAAATCGGTATACTAATGTAGGTTTGGTTACTGATTTCAAAAATAATTTTCTTTTTCCGGAGAAATGAAAAACAAACATGTTAGAGCACTTTAAATAATTAATATGTTTTTAACGAAAATATCATGACTTAACCTAAACAATCGTCAAGGGCGTACAGTTGACCTAACCGGACATTCAGTTGACCTAACCAGGCATTCAATTGACCTAACTGGGCATTAATTTATAATGACAGATTGGTTGGTTGGTGAAAAATTAATATTGGTTGGTTGGTTAAAGAGAGAACAATTTGAAAGACGAACAATTTGAAAGATGAAGAGTAATTATCTACAATGAGTCTAAAATCTTGAGATCTTAAGATCTTAAGATCTAGACTAGAGTGTATGTATTTCGCAAAAACATTTGTCTAGTGAGTTTTTGTCCTCTTTTGTATTTAAGTGGTGAGTTTTTGTCCGGTGAGTTTTTGTCCGATGAGTTTTTTGTCCAGTGAGTTTTTTTCCGTGCCCCATATATTACAGTCAATGTGTGAAACCAGTCATTTCATGTAATACCTTAAAATTTCAGGTATTTCGCATAATCCTATTAATCGATTAATAACTTCGTGAAGGTTAGATGAGGTTAGTAATGCATATTACCTATGTTTAAGGGTTACAGGTATTACGCGAAATGCCTGAAATTTTTAGGCATTACGTGAAATGACTGGTTTCACATATTGACTGTAACATATACAGTCTATCATTTAATGGGAAAATAGTGAGGTGCTGCTCATCGAAGCTGTAATTTAAAAATTCGAAACCCCAAGTTTATTCTTATAATAATAATAATTCATAACTTATCAACTGTAATACTGATATTATAATTATGATATTAGATAAATTTTAAAAATTATTTCCAAATTTAAATAATAAAGGAAATTATACTATTCATTACAGAAATCTTAAACACTGCTTAAATTTAGAATTGAAATTAACAAAAGTGCAAAGAGCTGAAGACGAGTGAAAAGAAACACTAAAAATGAATTTCAAAAAAGATTTTTCAAGTTAATGAATAATTCAGTCTTTGGAAAAACAACGGAAAATATAAGAACTGGGGTTGATGTACAATTAGTGCAATTAGTGAAAAATAAAGACCAAACGCTAAAATTAGTAAATAAACAAAAGTTTGAGTTTCCTAACATATTTTCTGATAGTCTACCAGCTTCTCATATGAAAAAACAAAATTAAGATTCGATAAACAAATATATGTACGTAGGAATGTTAGTCTTGGAATTAAGCCAAAATCTCGTGTGTGAATATAACTATAATCACATAAAAACGTAATATGGTGAAAAAGCTAAATTATTATTTACAGAAACATAATCCCTTTACTATTATACACCAACGAAAGGTGTATATGAAGATATGGAAGGAAATATAAACTTATTCCACCAAACAAATATCCAAAATACATCTCTGTATTAAAAAAAAAAAATTATATGTCAAAATGAAGGATGAAACAGCAGTAAACCGATTATAGAGGTTGTCGGATTAAGAGCAATATTATACACATTTAAAACTTTTGGAAAAGAAGAAAAGAAGCAAAACGATTTAAAAAGAAGTCATTAAACAAACATTAAACATAGAAGATTATAAATGAGCACTATTTGGAACAAAGACATCGTATAGAACTATGAATATTTTAAAAACAGAAACATAATAGAAATGTTACGCTTAATGTGAAAAATTGCATAATGTTGACAATAGGCAAGCCAACCATCTAATGTTAATATTATGCATGCCAAATTTCCGATTGTTGACATTAAGCAATTTTTTTACCAAATGTCAACATTAAGCAGATTTTCAACATTGAGCAAGGAAGATTTTGCAGATGCTGACAGAGGCTCGAATGCCTGTGCTACAAACTATGACATTTATTTATGTATGTTATTTCAAGCTCGTACTCGTATTTATCATTATAAGTTTTGGTTAGGTTAGGTTAGGTGCAGCTGCCTCAGAGAAAACTGTCATGCAATTCACGCTGTCACCATGGAAAATCATGCAAAAACTCTTAAATATACTTTTGCCTGACAGACTAAATTTTATTTCTACATTTTAATTATTGAACCATTTGCTTGTCCAATATTTGTTCTGGTTTTAAATTTTTAACTATTTATATGGAAAATGTGCTTTGGTCGTGTTGAACAGATTTCTGATTTAGAAATAATTTTTTTGTTCTTGGGAATATATTTATATTTCTTCCATTATGCATAATGTTGAGAATTGCCAAGTATTTTCAATATTGAAAATAAAAATGAAAAGGTTTATTGGCAGACCATAGTCCATACAACAAATATCTATAATCTATAATAATAATAATAAAAGGACGTGTGTGTGTGTGTGTGTGTGTGTTCCAGCCATAACTCCAAAATGGAAGCAGTTACAAACATGAAACTTCACACGCACACATATTGATTAGGTCCCAAGGTCGTGCACCTGGGTGTTAATAAATTAAATAATTAATTTTCAAAAATTAAATGACGTCATCAAGATCATTACGTCATTACGTGTATATAATATATATATATATATATATATCGAAACCTATGGTAAAATTGTTGAATACCCGGTTAGGGTCATTGAATGCCCGGTTAGGTCAACTGTACGCCCTTGACGCTTGGTTAGGTTAGGTTAGGTTAAGTCCCGAGGTTGTTGTTGGTTAGCCGATCAGCCCACCCTGATCGAGCAAGCCGGCGGCACGCAGGTAACCAATCGCCCTCTCCGGAGTGAACCAGAGGTTCAGCGCACTAGTGATGTTGTGTTGTGTTCTACTGTATGTTGTGCTAGAGCGGTACAGTCTGTCAAAATGTGTTCAACTGTTTGTGGTGTGTCCTGGCACAGGTGGCAGGTGTCGTCTGTGGAGTTGTTTAGTCTGTGTTTATACTCTATGTCTGTAAGTTGGGGTGATGTCCACATCGGAATCGTGGTAAGTTAACTCGATCCGATCTGCTCAGGCTGGTCTTTGACCTGTTAATGGGTGGCGGCTTCGCACCTAGGACCGCATTCGGACCGAGTCATGTCAGTGCTTTGTGGGTTAGGTGTGTGTGTATGTGTTTTCTGTACTGTGTTTATAAACACCTTACAGACAATACAAAAAACGCACTTCGTGTCATTACAGGATGCACTCAAACAACATCAATGGAAGACCTGCACAGAGAAACAAAAATACTGAAAGTTTGGGAATATTTAGACATGAGGGGAACACAATTTATGGCAGCAGCGACAACTAATTAGCCCACAACACCCTTGCCACTACATGTACAATCATGCACCGACACCTCGCACCATTAAGGTAACACCAGAGAGACATTATAACCAAATACTCCATTCCATACCACGCCCCACAGATATTACACAGTAGAGAAAACATACACACACACCGAGCCCACAATGCACTGACACCTGGATGTTAATAAATTAAATAATTAATTTAAAAAATTAAATGACGTCATCAAGATCATTACGTCATTACGTGTGTATATTATATATATATATATATATATATATAATATATATATATATATATATATATATCGAAACCTATTGTAAGATTATTGAATACCCGGTTAGGTTCATTTAATGCCACGTTCGGTCATCTGTACGCCCTTGACGATTGGTTAGGTTAAGTCGTGATATTTCCGATAGCTTTAACGAAAATATCAGGACTTAACCTAACCAATCGTCAAGACGTACAATTAACATAACTAGGTATTCAATTAACCTACCCGGGCATTCAATTAATCTAATCGGACATTCAGTTAACCTAACCGGGCATTCAATTAACATAACCAGGCATTCAGTTTAACTAACCGGGCATATATATATAAGGGGTTCAAAAAACCTTAGCCCCCCATTTGCAGCTTAAATGTTTACTTATATCGAAATAGTTTTTAGTGATTATAAAAATATATAAAATTCTTTATTTATTGCAGGTATTAAAATTACTCTAGCTGATAAAGTTATAATGGCTTCTCAATTAATTGGTGATTCGGAGAGGCAACGTGTGATAGATCGCATACGAACAATAACATTTCGAAAGCTCGTGATGCTGGAGCCACCTTTATAACACGTTCATGGTTGCCAAAAAGTTGCGAAGAAGTGAGGACTTCGTCAAAAGAAATTGGAATAAAACTTTGGATGAATGTGAAATAGATACAACCAAATCTGGGCGCCCAAATTTGCCACTCTCTCAGGAAACAAAGGACATCATCGAAAGCGGTACGCGTAAACGGAAAAACAGCTGTGCTAAACTTTCTAGAGAGATCGAAGTGTTGAGAGGAAAGATCGTTAGTGGTGAGATCATTCGACTGTACCGTCATAGGCAAGGTTTAAAGCCTTGGCATGAACTTCCAAAGCCAAGAAAAACTCAACTTAACATCGATGACAGAATGTGGTTTGCCCATTATCTTGAAGATTGGGATGTGGATGATTTCATGCATTTAGCTGTCTCCGATGAATTTTTTGTTTACGTAACACGTCGGCCTAACTACCAAAATGATCGAGTGAGGGCCACAACACCAAATGAAATCGATGACAATGAACATTATCGCGAATTATTAAAAAGTCCAGACTGTGTTGGTGTGTTTGTTTTGTTCACTGCAAAGAAGCTCATGTTGGTGCTTAAGCCAAATGGTCAGAGTTGGGATGGACAGGATTTTAGTGATATTATTCTATCCCAACATGTCATTCCTTTTCTAAGAAACCCAAACAATGTTATGGATGTCGATCAGGTCACACTTCTGCACGATAAGGCCCCCTGCTTTAAGGTATTAGCCACTCAACAGTTGTTGCGGAACCATGAGATCGATTTCTTTGGAAATGAAGAATGGGCAGGAAATTCTCCTGACCTGAACGTCTGTGAACACATTGGATCAGTTATAAAGGACAAGGTTGAATGTCTCTTGTTTCAAGAACCTTCAGCCAATCGATTTTCGAAGGATACAATGACGCAACACATTGAAACTATTTTAGCAAATTTGCGTAACGATCAAGATCTATTCACGTCACTTTTGGCAAGCTACCCAAAGCGAATTCAGGCTGTCTTGGAAGCCAATGGCGGGAACACCGAGTTTTAATTGTTTCTCATTAAATGCAGGATTAAATTCTCTTTTGTAAGGTATGTTTAGTTTTACTGTACCTCTAATGGTTTAGGCCAGCGGTCTTCAACCTGGGCGATATCGCCCACTAGTGGGCGATTTGGGCTTTTAGGTGGGCGGCAAGAAAATTTATAAAATTATTGTAAAATTCAACAAAATTTACAATATTGTATGCAAAAAATGATCGAATGTTTCGTCAGTTGTGTCATGACAATGATGAACAATTTGTTAGGTTATTATTACACACAGAGGTCCGATGGCTCTCGAAGGGTGCATGTTTAACTCGTTTTGTTGAAGTATATGAGAGCGTAGTGCAGTTTCTAGAAAACCAAAATGAAGTTGATCTTAGCCAAAAGTTAAAAATGATAAAAAATGATGCTTGTTATTTGGCAGGAATATTTAAGAAATGCAATGATTGTAATTTGCAGCTTCAAGGAGCCAATATGACACTAATGAACTGCCAGAAAGTTATCTCATTATTCATTGAAAAGCTGGATTTATTCAGTCACAATCTTTCAAAAAGGGAATTTCACTAGTTTCCAGAATTGTTATCTATTAAGGATGATATAACAACTATTGATACACAAAGGTTTATTGATCATCTCAATAAACTTGAAACGGATTTTGAAACTCGATTCAGTGATGTTTTAACCATGGAAGTATATGATTGGATGGTAAACTCGTTTACTGCAAATGTTACTGAAGCTGATGTAACATGTCAAAAGGAGCTATTAGAACTCAGAATTGATGAGGAAAGCAAGGGAAATTTCAATAACGGTGGTTATATGCAGCTTTGGCAAAATGAAAAGATGTCAAATGTATATCCCAATATGTGGAAAAAGATTTTTAAATTACTGATCGCTTTTCTACTTCGTACCTAGTTGAATCAGGTTTTAGTGCTGAGAATAACATTCTTACCAAAAACAGGAATGCTTTAAAAATCCCTGAAAAAAGGGACATTCGTTTGTTCCTCACTAAATTCGAGCCAAACATTCGGAATTTAGTTTCCAAGCATCAAGCACAAGGATCTCACTAAATTAAAGGTAAATGCATAATGTTTTATTATATAATATATATAATGTACCATACATAATTTTTAATATATGTTCGTTGGATTTTTAATTTTGGTGGGCGGTTGGCTAATTTATCTCATAAAAATAGTAAAAGTGGGCGGTAGGCATAAAAAGGTTGAAGGGCACTGGTTTAGGCCATGGGCGGGGTGGGGGCTAAGGTTTATTGGAGCCCCGTATATGTTAGTGGTGGACCGGATGTCAGTTTTTCAACATCTGCGGATGCGGATTTTTAATTCTAATATCCGCGGATGCGGATATTTAGTTAATCTATCAATATATTATACGGGGCTCCAATAAACCTTAGCCCCCCCCCCCGCCCATGGCCTAAACCATTAGAGGTACAGTAAAACTAAACATACCTTACAAAAGAGAATTTAATCCTGCATTTAATGAGAAACAATTAAAACTCGGTGTTCCCGCCATTTGCTTCCAAGACAGCCTGAATTCGCTTTGGGTAGATTGCCAAAAGTGACGTGAATAGATCTTGATCGTTACGCAAATTTGCTAAAACTGTTTCAATGTGTTGCATCATTGTATCTTTCGAAAATAGATTTGCTGCAGGTTCTTCAAACAAGAGACATTCAATCTTGTCCTTTATAACTGATCCAATGTGTTCACAGACGTTCAGGTCAGGAGAATTTCCTGCCCATTCTTTATTTCCAAAGAAATCGATCTCATGGTTCCGCAACAACTGTTGAGTGGCTAATGCCTTAAAGCAGGGGCCTTATCCTGCAGAAGTGTGACCTGATCGACATCCATAACATTGTTTGGGTTTCTTAGAAAAGGAATGACATGCTGGGATAGAATAATATCATGAAAATACTGTCAATCCCAACTCTGACCATTTGGCTTCAGCACCCACATGAGCTTCTTTGCAGTGAACAAAACAAACACACCAACACAGTCTGGACATTTTAATAATTCGCGATAATGTTCATTGTCATCGATTTCATCTGGTGTTGTGGCCCACACTCGATCATTTTGGTAGTTAGGCCGACGTGTTACGTAAACAAAAAATTCATCGGAGACAGCTAAATTTTAGCATGAAATCATCCACCTCCCAATCTTCAAGATAATGGGCAAACCACATTCTGTCATCGATGTTAAGTTGAGTTTTTCTTGGCTTTGGAAGTTCATGCCAAGGCTTTAAACCTTGCCTATGACGGTACAGTCGAATGATCTCACCACTAACGATCTTTGCTCTCAATACTTCGATCTCTCTAGAAAGTTTAGCACAGCTATTTTTCCGCTTACGCGTACCGCTTTCAATGATGTCCTTTGTTTCCTGAGAGAGTGGCAAATTTGGGCGCCCAGATTTGGTTGTATCCATTTCACATTCATCCAAAGTTTTATTCCAATTTCTTTTGACGAGGTCCTCACTTCTTCGAACTTTTTGGCAACCATGAACGTGTTATAAAGGTGGCTCCAGCATCACGAGCTTCCCGAAATGTTATTGCTCGTATGCGATCTATCACACGTTGCCTCTCCGAATCACCAATTAATTGAGAAGCCAGTATATTATCACCTTATCAGCTCGAGTAATTTTAATACCTGCAATAAACAAAGAATTTTATATATTTTTATAATCACTAAAAACTATTTCGATATAAGTAAACATATAAGCTGAAATGAGGAGGGCTAAGGTTTTTTGGAACCCTTTAGAATTATGAATATATGACATAATTTTTCGAATTTCGTGATATTACTAGTATGGTAGGCAGTGCATAAGAATTAAAATTAATATTAATGTTTTCATTATGATAAAAATAATAACTTTCTCAAGAGTTTCAGCCACAGAAAATTCAATGAAACAAGTTTCATTCAATTTTCTGTGTTACCAGGTATTTATATTTTGAGGTTTATACTGTATATTTGTTTGTTCATTAATAATTAATACTTTACATGAAATGTGCATGACTGGGCGTTATAAGCTACTTTATAAGCTAATTTAATTGTGAATTGAATAATTTATTAGAGGTAATATCCGCAGTCAGAAGTGCGGATGCGGATATTAAAAATTATGCGGATATCCGGTCCACCACTAATATATATATATAGCGTTCAAAATCCACTCAGGCAACGCCGCGCCGGTCGCTCAGCTAGTTAATAATATAATGACAATTAACATCCTAAGGACCAGTATTCAGTAGGATAGCGAGGGTTCGTGGCGCCCGGGAAAGGGTAAAGAATGGCGTGCCCCTCTCGAGTTAGGGGTTAAGGCGGTGGTCCTGGGGCCCTCCCCAGAGAAAATTTTGAATGAGCCCTATTTTCAACTATTTTAAACACCTATTTTCAAGGTAGATTAATAAAATTATCGGTTATTTTAACCTATTTTATTTTACTATATAAATCACTGTTTTCACGAACATTTGAAAAAAGTATACCAAAGTAATGAACAAAAACTTGAAAAATCAAATTTTGCACAAATTCAATTTTGCCTTCATCTTTCGGTTTTATTTTTATCAAAAAAATCTGGAGGTGTTCACATTTGAATTTTTTCTTGGATCTATTTGTAATTACATAATAGGTTTAGATATACACAGTACACACTAGTCAATGAAATGTAATATATTGTCTTATTTACATACAATTAGTCTTTCCAATAATGTACTTGTACATCCTCGAACAAAATTGGTTAAAGCTCGTGATATCCTGATGAGAACAAATGAGTTTGAAACTGGCCGGTGTCTACTTTTCATCGCTATTTGTGTGCTCATATTACACATATTTATTTCACTCAGTCTGTTTGAAGGCTACCCGCTGATAGCAGAAACGAAATTAATTTTCGGCATCATAATTATAATAGTGGTTATTTAAATATTTGTCATTCACTAACTATGTGAATCATTACAATCTGTCATAACCACAATACGTAGTTTATACAGCACACTTAAGGCCGTGGTTAACTACTAGGCCGTTAGCTCAAATGGTTAAAGCTTGTGGGAATGCACATTATATTTCTATATTTTTGTCACGATTTTATTTAATACACTTCTTTTGATACATTTGCTATATCAGCATGTATGTATCAATTTGTTGGTACTTATGTATTATCGGGACTACCAACCTGTTTATTATGTATTTTTGCTCTAGTCATTTTCGTTTAAGCTAACGAAAATATCACAGCTTAACCTAACCAATCATCAAGGGCGTACAGTTGACCTAACCGGGCATTCAGATGACCTGACCGGGCATTCAGTTGACCTAACTGGGCATTCAGTTGACCTAACCGGGCATTCAATTAACCTTAGCCCCCCCCGCCCATGGCCTAAACCATTAGAGGTACAGTAAAACTAAACATACCTTACAAAAGAGAATTTAATCCTGTATTTAATGAGAAACAATTAAAACTTGGTGTTCCCGCCATTGGCTTCCAAGACAGCCTGAATTCGCTTTGGGTAGCTTGCCAAAAGTGACGTGAATAGATCTTGATCGTTACGCAAATTTGCTAAAATAGTTTCAATGTGTTGCGTCATTGTATCCTTCGAAAATCGATTTGATGCAGGTTCTTGAAACAAGAGACATTCAACCTTGTCCTTTATAACTGATCCAATGTGTTCACAGACGTTCAGGTCAGGAGAATTTCCTGGCCATTCTTCATTTAAAAAGAAATCGATCTCATGGTTCCGCAACAACTGTTGAGTGGCTAATGCCTTAAAGCAGGGGGCCTTATCGTGCAGAAGTGTGACCTGATCGACATCCATAACATTGTTTGGGTTTCTTAGAAAAGGAATGACATGTTGGGATAGAATAATATCACGAAAATACTGTCCATCCCAACTCTGACCATTTGGCTTCAGCACCCACATGAGCTTCTTTGCAGTGAACAAAACAAACACACCAACACAGTCTGGACATTTTAATAATTCGCGATAATGTTTATTGTCATCGATTTCATCTGGTGTTGTGGCCCACACTCGATCATTTTGGTAGTTAGGCCGACGTGTTACGTAAACAAAAAATTCATCGGAGACAGCTAAATGCATGAAATCATCCACATCCCAATCTTCAAGATAATGGGCAAACCACATTCTGTCATCGATGTTAAGTTGAGTTTTTCTTGGCTTTGGAAGTTCATGCCAAGGCTTCAAATCTTGCCAATGACGGTACAGTCGAATGATCTCACCACTAATGATCTTTCCTCTCAACACTTCGATCTCTCTAGAAAGTTTAGCACAGCTGTTTTTCCGCTTACGCGTACCGCTTTCAATAATGTCCTTTGTTTCCTGAGAGAGTGGCAAATTTGGGCGCCCAGATTTGGTTGTATCCATTTCACAATCATCCAAAGTTTTATTCCAATTTCTTTTGACGAAGTCCTCACTTCTTCGCAACTTTTTGGCAACCCATGAACGTGTTATAAAGGTGGCTCCAGCATCACGAGCTTCCCGAAGTGTTATTGCTCGTATGCGATCTATCACACGTTGCCTCTCCGAATCACCAATTAATTGAGAAGCCATTGCATTATCACTTTACCAGCTAGAGTAATTTTAATACCTGCAATAAATAAAGAATTTTAAATGTTTTTATAATCACTAAAAAATATTTCGATATAAGTAAACATTTAAGCTGCAAATGGGGGCTAAGTTTTTTTGGAACCCCTTAGTATTATCGGGACTGCCAACGAAAAACACATTTTCTGTTTTAAGCGATTTTATTCATTGTGGATAATATACTATAATATGATATGATATACATAAGATAAGTATGATAAACACTCAATAATCAATTTCAGGTGGCCAATATTCCTTAATTGTTTCCAGTATGGCACTGAAAGGGTCCCGTCCTCCGTCACTCCAAGTGAGGGCGGGCAGTCCCACGGTGCTTCTTATTCCTCCATTTCGCTGGCCCGGTTAGGTCAACTGAATGCCCGGTTAGGTCAACTGTACGCCCTTCATGATTGGTTGGGTTAAGTTGTGATATTCTCGTTAGTTTAAACGCAAATGACGAGAGTAAAAATACATAATAAATAGTTTGGTAGTCCCGATAATACGTAAGTACCAATTTGTTTCTATGTACCAGTTTTTATCAATAAATCAAATTTTAAATTTATTTTTTTTATTAGAAATAAATACTACTATTATTATTATTATTACTACTATTATTAATACCCCTGTCCGTGGTTATGATATATGTCCAAACATGCCTCCGGGCCGCGGATGTAGAAACGCATATGTCATGATAAAAAATTGCTCGCTCAGCCGATTTGGCGCCCTCCAAAAACCGGCGCCCAGGGCACAAGCCCCCCTTGCCCCCCCTCGCTACGCCATTGCTAAGGATAGACATATATGTAAAAAGTGAACAATGAACAATTCCTACACCATCATTATATGAATTCATTGTCCATTTTTACATAAGAAACCAAAAATCACATAAGCGAGTTTTGGATAGAATTTCGATTTGTAATAATGACTTATGCACTATGACGTCATAAAATAACTTTATTCTCTTTACGTTTCCCACTCTGTGTCTCTAATTTGTTCTTGTAAATCTTCCTAATAATGATTTGTACTTTACGTAAAAATTCAATAACTATGACGTCATATTTTCCCTTCATCATATATCTAGTATCCAATGTATGAAAATTCTTTAACATCATGCTAAGGACGAAACACTCTATAGAAGTCATTATTTATATGTTGTATGAGTATAAACATTATTATTCAACCATACTCATTCTTACATTCATGTTCTTTCTCGACCGCTATCCTTTATTAATTTTATTACTTATTCATTCATCTACCTATTGTCTACTTATGCCCTATCAACTTATCAGTCTATGTTTACTCGTGTCTATATTACGCACACAACCTATTGTGTGACGAATGATATGTGTACACTACTGTGTGCAGTCGTACCTGTCTATTGACGATCATGATTACGTACATGTATTCTTTTTACGTCAGTGATTTCCCTTGATCATTGTAACTATATAAATTTTAATAAATATTCATTTTTACTCGTGTCAACGCGAAACTTCATGCCTTCGTTCGAAAACGCAAAAATACGTTCTCGTATTATTTTTTACATTTTTATTTTTAATTATATGACCTCCCGAGATGAACTCAAAAATGCTGAGGTTAAGTGATCGAATTCCGCTGACCGACAGAATTGAACGCTTCTAAGATAAAAAAAGTCTCCTTTCGCTCTGATTCGAATTTATAACATTATCATGCGTTATGTTATATTATGTGTGTTATGTGCCCATGTACTTTGTATTATATTTCTAACATCTTAATTGTCTATATATAAAAACACTGTAATTAATAATAACTTGTAATGTACTTCAGTGAAACTGTAATTAAATGTAATGATTTAATTTATCATGTAAGAATGTACTTCAAAATGGAAGTGTAATTAAACAAGTGAATATGAATTAATTGGTAATTGTAATCCATAATTGTAATCGTAATTGTAATGAACCAAAATTAATACGTACTCAGTCATGTACTCAAAATTGTACTTATGTACTATTACGAAATTATATCGCCTTCATAAATGAAGACTCGGCGAAAAAATACAAATTAGTTTTTATTTATTTTTTAATTTGAAATTTGCAATCTTTTGAAACATCTGATCATGTGTTTAAAAAGGGGGGAAATTTAACCTTCAACTGTTCTCCCCCAAACATTTAAGTTATATTATACGTATATTTGTAAAAATACACCACTTCATTTGCCACTTCATTTTAAGGCTCTTCTGCATTAGACTTCATATTAGCACCTCATTAGGAGGGGGCAGAGGCCCCTTGCCTCCTTAATATATTTTTAGATTCCGACCTGAGCCATGGTCGAAAGAGGTCGAACCTCTACCCTTGTAAATTCAGAGCAATACCTGTAATTTTTAAGAAGTAAACCACAGTAAAAGCAGTTTTTATCTTTTTCCTTCGAGCCGTGCTCTCTTCAGAACATAGTCAAGTCGACAAGTTATAAAAGAAAAGTCGATAATTTTTAGTATCAGAAAAAGTATCAGAGTATTATTGAAAGAAAAGAATTAACAGAGTGTCGACCCCATAAAGCGAGAGAAAAGAATTAGAAAGTTATAGAAGAAAAGTATATAGAAGAAATATCCGTTGCAGCCTCCTAACCAGAACCCCCCCGTCGAATCCGAACCGACTCAGGGCCATAAAGGGGGGGGGGTTAACATATATACAATTAATCATAAATAATACAGTCATGTTGAAGTTAAATAGAGCTACAGACAGACGTTTTCGTATTATGAATTCTATAGCTTAGAAAACATACGGCAGGACTCATGGATAGCTTGCATAATCGGGTTGGTTGACTTTTTTTATTCTTTGCATTAAAATGTATTGAGCACGTCTTGTTACCTCCCGCAAACTCGGGACATTGCGGGTAGCAAACACTTGCGAAGCTGAGCACCTCAGGGGTAATTTATGAAGGAGTCTAAAAGCCCTGTTGTACAGAAAATTTAGGGTTCTGCCAGAACCTTTTTTATAATTCACCGATAGTTGCTGTCCGTATATATTACTGTAGAAGGTACGAAAGAGTGTTTTCAGCTTCACTTGCACAGAAACGGAAGTTCCTTATGGTGATATTCGCTTTACCACAAAGGCCTCGAGATTGTTTTCTTATATCTGAGTCATCACTGAAGGAATTGGTGATAGTTTAGGATGGGATTGCATAACCTTAGTTTTTGTGACATTATAAAGAATATCATGTTTCTGCGAATACACTTTGCAGACTTTTAGCAGCCGAAACAGACCTTCAACAGAGGGACTTATTAACACCATATCATCGGTATAAACTAAGTATTTATCCTTGTGTTATATATATATAACATCCAACTGTTGCCTCATTAAGTGAAGCAATTAATCTGTCAATATACACATTAAACAGCAGACGAGAGAGCAAGGAGCCTTGACTCATCCCGCAAGAGGAGCCAAAACATTCGGAGAGTACATTGCCTCACCTAACGGTAAAAGATTGGTGGGAATACCAAAATTTCAATAAATTTAATAGGTACATGGGAACTTTCCTGTCTTCTAGTTTTTCAAATAAAATATTGTGGTTCACTCTATCCTATGCCTTACTTATAGCTAGGAAACAGTTATAAATAGTTGAATTACTGTCAGTGTATTTAAATATAATTTCCTTCAGTACATAGATACACAGATCAGTTGAGTTGGACCTCTTAAAACCAAACTGATTCGGAGATGTCTATAAATAATCATTTAATCGGTGTAAGAAGAGTTTTTCTAGTAGTTTCGAGAAGCAGGAGGCGATAGCAATAGGCCTGTAATTATTGCTGGATAGAATGTCCCCATACTTAATTTTGACCAGGGGCAAGATATATACCCTCATGAACTCTGGAGGGATATGGCTATGAGCAAGCATGGCTGAGAAGAGCAATGATATATGCAGACACACGACGTCACTGGTATATTTTAAGTGTTCATTCAATAGGTCAGCTACTCCTGACGCAGAACCAGCCTTTAACTCTTTAATTAACCTCTTTATTTCAGGAACTGATATCGAAGTACAGAAACCCCCGCGTTAACGACCTTCACATTAGCGGAAACTTCACTTGGACGGACTAAATCGCTCTCTGGTCGTCAACATTCACTTTAACGTAATACAGGTCGTTAATGTGAAGATTTCCGCTAAAAAAGTCTGTTAGCATCACCGAACTTCACCTTAGCGGACTCCGAGTCGTTAAAGTGAAGGTAACGCCACCGGAATATTATTGGAACCAGTCCTCGGATGAGGTTGCAGTCAGTTGTTTCCTGTTGTATTGCGTGGGCAGTGGTGGCGAGTGTTTGTGTATGTGCATGGTGCCGCTTCCAAGTGTTGTGCATGTTAGGCGTTCTTTTGTGTGATGTTACATAGATGGTTACATATAATTATTTATATTTATGTATCTAAATGTCATTTATTTATGAATACTGTATATATGTACTGTATGTGGTTATATGTTTTAATTTCTTATTATTGTGTTACACAAGTCTTATCAGTTTATAGCATTTTTTTGAGTTCAAAGTGACTTATCAGTTAATAGCAGTACGTATAAGAGTACAGTGATAGTCTGTGCTTTAACAGTGTATGTACATACTTTACTTAATTATTGCCTGCTCGTACAAACTTTATTTTCTGAACAATGGCGTCCACAAATGGTACTACCGGTGTCAAACAGAAAAGGCGTACGATCTCCATTGAAAAGAAGAAAGCGATTCTCGCTGACATAGAACAAGGGTTAAGTGTAGCGTTTATTATGCTGAAGCATAAGATAAGCAAGACCATCGTCTACGAAGTCAAGCAGAAGCGCAACGAAATACACGCCTATGTGCTAGACAGTGAATCCGGAGGCAGGAGTTCGAAACGGTCTTGCTTGAACACGTCCTACAAGAAAAACGTAGATGTGGCTGTGTACACGTGGTTCAAGCAGCAACGGGCCAAGAACGTTCCAGTCAGAGGAATCGACATCCAGTCGGCAGCTAAGCGTTTCGCGCAGGAGTTCAACGATACGGACTTTAAAACAAGTGGTGGCTGGCTGTATCGTTTCCAGTGCAGGCATGGCTTATCGAACAGAAAGCTTATGGGAGAAGCAGCCAGTGCGGACCTGTCTCAAGTGGAGTCGTTCAGGTGAGAACTACAGACTCTGATTAATGAGGCTCGGGTTGCTTCCTACCATCTGTATAATGGTGATGAGACGAGCTTATTTTGGAAGAATATGCCCACAAATACACTGGCCCACAAAACTGACAAACATCTTCCAGGCTTTAAGACAGACAAACAGTGTATGTCTGTGTTGGACTGCGCAAATGCTGACGGCACGCATAGACTGGAGCCTTTGGTCGTTGGAAGATCAGCCAAGCCTCGCATACTCAAGGACTGCATGCACGAACTTCCAGTCATCTACAGGAGCAGCAAGAAGGCCTGATTCACGCGGACTATTTTCCACGAATAGTTCCACAAGTTCGTTGCGCAGGTGAAGGCATACCAGGAACATGTTTTGAAAATAAGCCCTAAAGATGTGAAGGCTGTCCTCTTGCTAGACAGTGCGCCAGCACACCCACGTGCAGAAGAACTCGCAAGTGAGGATGGCAAGATCAGAGCTATGTTCCTCCCCCCAAATTCCACGTCAGTAATACAACCTATGGACCAGGGGGTGATAGTGAGCTGCAAGAGAATCTACAGGGCCAAGCAATTGGAGCAGTGCTTGTGTCATTTCTGAAGATGACGCAGAGGACAGGGCTGAGAAGACACTCAGGAACTTCAAAGCCTACAACATCAAGTCTTGCTATCTACAATTTAGCCGACAGCTGGAACGAGGTCAAGGAGTCCACTCTGCGTAATGCCTGGAAGAAACTGCTCCATAACATCCAGGCTTCGAACCACAGGACTATTTGGGTGTTCTCCAACAAGCAGGCGAAACAGAGGCTACAGAGGACAAAGTTGTGGAATGGCTTGATGCTGACGATGGTGACCCAGGGTACGAAGATCTTGGTGAGAGTGAAATTGCGGCCAACATTTCAGTCAGGTCTGAAGACAGATCCACCGATGAACCTCTTGATGATGACGAGGACGATGAAGATGTCTCCGAGGTTATACCCAAGACTACTTTTGAGCCAGGCAAGAGACGCTGCTGATGTTCTGCTGAAATTCATTGATGAGTCATGAGACTACGGCACTGCCTATTATTCTCCCTTACTATAACTACATAAGGAAGTGCAGAAATGAAATCATTGCAAGTCAAAACAAAAGGATGAAGCAAACGAAAATTCATGATTTCTTCAAGCACCCTGCTGCCAAGCCCCGATGCACGTCCACGCCCGTTTCACGCCGAAGCTCCGTTTCAAACGGAATGTCTGACCTTTCGCTGCTCACCGAACCGTCACCAACGCCAAGTACTAGCAGCAGTGTTGGTTTCACTGTGTCACCACTCCAGTTTCCTGAGAGTGCAAGTACTAGCAGTAGTACTCCTTCGCCAGCCATCCTACCGGAGCCTGAAGTGGAGTTCAGCACCCTCACACCAGACCTGGATTTTCCGGCCATCACACCAGAAGTTCCTGACGATATTTTGGAGGATTGACTATATATGGTGAGTACATAAAAATAAATATTTACATATGCATGTGTTCATAAGTAGGTAAGTCTATGCATGCATTTTCATGTTATGTGTTGAATGTGGAGATTCGAGGGCTATATATGTGTAACTGTACTAAAGTATTGTGGTTACGGAAAACCCCACTTTAACGTCCCGTAGTCCGGTAAAGTGGGGCTCGTCCGTACTTCACTTTAACGTTCCCCGGTACGTTAAAGTGGGGGTTTTCCGTACTTCACTTTAGCGGAAATTTCACTTTAACGACCACACGCTCCCCCCAAAGTGTACGTTAATGTGAGGGGCTACTGTATTTTCCCTTTCCCTCCTACAAGCGTTTCGCTACAATCTATCTTAAGATTATCCCTACTCACACTATTAAGAATGTTTGAGTAGTGGTTTTTCCACAACTTTGCAATTACATCCTCCCCCGACATCCCACCGATTGTTGGAGGGAGGGCATTTTTAACACCCGTTTGATTCTTAACAAATTTCCAAAATTTGTTATTATCGTTATTTATGCGAGCTTCACAGGCTTTTGATGCTCGAATAGACCCTTCTTCCTGTTTACATCGCCTTATGGCCGCCTTATACTGACCGCTACTTCTATATATATTCATGTATACTGGTCCTAATCTGGGTCTGCTGTGAAAGCACCACAAATCGTACACGTCTTTCGATTTCGTCTTCAGGTGAGGCAATAAAATTATTCCATCCAGGAATAATCTTAGTATGATAGTTTTAATATTTAATCAGGGGTTTTTCTGCTTCTCTTAACAGAGAAAGTAACTTATTATAATACCTATCTATGATTTTACAGCGAGAATCCAATGAACAAAGATTACTACAGGCAAGATGCAAAATTTCTAAATTATTAAAGAGGTGACTTGTTCTGTCTTTATATTCTATTCTCTGTTGCATATTAACATTAGACCAATCGACGCGATTATTTTTACCTATTGAGTTCTTGTTATGTTGTGTTGCACATACGTTGGTAAAATTAATTAATAGTTCAAACGGTCTATGATCCGAAAGAAGGAAATTACGCAGAATATGAACTCTAACAATTCGCTCCTTTACATTATTACTAGGGAGACAATAATCAATCCACTTGGTGGTACCACTCATATTACTAACGTATGTGAAATTACCACTGTTTACCCATAATACATCTACATCACTTATACTTAATTTACCGACTCGCCAATGTTGTAATTCAATGCCTAACAACCTTACATTATCGTTTGTTAAAAATTTTATGTTTTGACAAATTTTTCCTTATTAAGAAAGCAGTAGTATAGCCGCAAAAGGTTAGTGTGCAATTGCAATTGCAAAGGGGGAGGGGGGTGTTGTAAAGGGGATGTTGCAAGGGAGAGGGGGATATGCAACAAGAGGAGGGGAACTCCCCCAGCAAGCTGGGGGAGCTGGGGGAGTCCACCTAACCTCTTTGGGGGAGAAGCTGGGACGGCCTCACCCCCCCAAAGGGGTATACCTAACCTAAGAGAGAGAGAGAGAGAGAGAGAGAGAGAGAGAGAGAGAGAGGGTCTTTTGGGGAGAAGTTGGAACGGCCTCACCCCCAAAGGGGTATACCTAACCTAAGAGAGAGAGGGAGAGTCTTTGGGTAAGAGTTGGGATGTCCTCACCCCACAAAGGGAAACCTTAACCTAAGAAGGATAGAGATGATCGCCTGGCCCCAGCCAGATGCATTATGAGAGTCCAGAGGACCAGCATCTGTTATATAGAGCAGGGCTTCTCAAACTTTTTTCACTTGCGACCCCTTTGGATCAGACAAATTTTTTCGCGACCCTTCACTCAATGTCATAAAAGCAATAGGTACTAACACTGTATATTAGGGTGGATCGATTTTACATTTCTTTCGATTTCCATATTCTAATAGAGACAAAAACCTGCGCATGCAAGAGAAAATAGCCTCTGCAAAATCTTAGCTTAATAGGTAATCATCTTCTGCCCCCGGCAGAGCGATGAAAATCATATTTTAGTAGTCAAAAACGTATTTTTCTTATAATTTTTAAAATATTTCAATATGCATCAAAATTATTCCTAATAACTAAAGTCGATGCAAAAGACCTCAGATGATCGTTTTTCCAAGCGCGTTGTCCTACGTTAATATCTTTTGCCCCCGGCAACAACGTCAAATGTTGAAAAAATAGGTAATTTATACACATATTTTCAGATCGGCTCTTTGTCTTAAATAATGCATTTATATATTTCCCATAGCATTTATATCGTTGCTTAGGCATCAAATAACACACACGCAAAATTTTATGACTCTAGAGTAATATCTTCTGTCTCCGAGAAAATTCTAAATGTGGATTATAATTACGTTAATGCGATGTTATAAGTACGATAAGTACTAAGTACAGCTCCTCGCTTGCTAATTTTATAAAATTAGCAACCCAGAACTCACCACGAGGAGGTGGCTGTACGTCGAGTTCCACCCTATCCAGCCCCAACCACCCTTCCTTTGGCTGCATGTCGATTTACATACGGTAATCTTTCTTAGAATCAAATCGTGGAATTTTTGTTCGGGAGTGAAGACGGGAGCGGATGAATCCGTCCCTCTCTTCTATTCCATTTACACTGGCAGAGGCTTCGGTTACTAATTTGATGAGTATCTCGACCGCTTGAGTATGACAAGGGAATAGTGGGATAAGTCCATCAGGCTGGTCTCCCGTCTCAACAAACTCTTTTATTCGGGTATCAGGTGTTGTTTTTGTAACGGGGGGTTCGGTCACCTCAGCCGTTTGCCAGTTGATCATTTCTTAATAGTTTTGACTATCGTAGAGCAGCTCAGGCATGGCGAAGGCTCGAATTTCCCCCGCTGGTGATTGTTTTGATCGTGCTTTTAATATTCTTCTCCATCCCAATTCTCTTATGTGTTGCTCATCGGCATGTAGCATGGAGATCAAAATATTTTCTGGGTGAGCAAAGAAAGAATTTCTACGGAGGACTTTGTTGGCGATTGTCTTAGATCTTTGAGGTATGGTCTGAGAGAGACGCATCATTTCGAAAAAATGTTTTGCGCCCTCAGTGAAACTGGAGTTTTTCTTTATCTTAAACCAAATTGGTGCGTAAACTGTCATAATGAATCGCACAATTTCGTTGAAGGTGCTGGAGGGTTCACTGGTTGAAACATAGAGGCGCAGAAATCTATTTGCTGTTGTCAGCCACCTGGAATGCGCCATCTTACCTGGATTTCGAGCCGCGAGAGCTGAAGAGCAGCTACCGCTCGACACTGCTCTGTAGATGCCTAACAAATATTTTTGGTCAGTGCTCAACTCGGCATCATCTATGTCAATGTTGGGAGATGGAATGGCATCGAATTCTGTAATTGGAAGTTTTTCGCAGTCGTTCAGTTGTTTTCCAACTGGTCCAGTAAAGCCCATTGGCCCAGTTGTTTTGCCGTCCAAGTCTTGAATGAGGTGTCGCAGTGATAATTCATTACCGTGTAATAGGCATATGATACACTGAACTGGCCTTTGTAGTTTCATTTCAATCATACGAATGGCTCCACCCTTTCGACCCTTGTTCACTGCGGTACCATCACAGCCGATAGCCACAATGTCGTCCGTGCTAATATTGTTAGTCTCTAGAAAGTTGATGATGCCTAAGCAACGATATAAATGCTATGGGAAATATATAAATGCATTATTTAAGACAAAGAGCCGATCTGAAAATATGTATATAAATTACCTATTTTTTCAACATTTGACGTTGTTGCCGGGGGCAAAAGATATTAACGTAGGACAACGCGCTTGGAAAAACGATCATATGAGGTCTTTTTCATCGACTTTATAGTTATTAGGAATAATTTTGATGCATATTGAAATATTTTAAAAATTATAAGAAAAATACATTTTTGACTACTAAAATATGATTTTCATCGCTCTGCCGGGGGCAGAAGATGATTACCTATTAAGCTACGATTTTGCAGAGGCTATTTTCTCATGCATGCGCAAGTTTTTGTCGCTATTAGAATATGGAAATCGAAAAAAATGTAAAATCGATCCACCCTACTGTATATTTATGAAAAAAATAATCTTTTCAAATGTTTCTGCGACCCCCAATAATATTTACGCGACCCCTAGTTTGAGAAGCCCTGATATAGAGGGTCTGGAGTTGCCAGATACCACTATTTATTTTAATTATGAGGAGAGTTGCCAGATACCACCATTTATTTTAATTATTAATTTATATATAGATGATTTGCCATTTACCACTATATATTTTAATTATTTATATATTAAAGGCAAGAGAGATGCTCTCAATGCTTAGTGGGGGTTGCCACTATTCTATTTATTTATTTATAGATGAGTTCCCAGAGACCACTATATACGAGGTGCGATCCAAAAGTTCCAGGACTGGCAGCGTGGAGCGCTAACAGGCCGTAGTACGGACTTGGGCCGCGAGATAACGCTAAACAGCTTTATCGTGAAACAGTGTGTCGAGTGACACGGTGATACACGCACGCGTTTTTTTCCACGAGCGTTTTTGTGCGTTATTGTTAGTGGTTTTATACGATTTTTGCGAGAAGAGAACTGGCAGACTTCAAACTGGTAGGCTTCAAACTCGGCAAAACCGCGTCGGAGACCCACGAAATGCTTAAACAAGCATTTGGTGATGACGCCATGGGCAGAAGCCAGACTTTCGAGTGGTTCTCGCGGTTCAAACGTGGGCAAACGTCGGTTGAGGATTCCGAACGTTCTGGTCAGCCCTCAACCAGCAGAACCGACGAAAATGTTGAAAAAGTGCGTCAGATCATCCACGAGGACCGTCGGCGAACGATTAACGACATCTGCAGCATTCTTGGCCTATCGTTTGGTTCATACCAACGCATTCTCACGGAGGAACTCAACATGAGGCGGATCGCTGCCAAATTCGCTCTGTCTGTGCAGCAGTTTTTGGCCAGAAACAACATGGCAGTGGTCCCCACCTACTCCACCGACCTAGCCCCCTGTGACTTCTTCCTCTTCCCCAAGATGAAGATCCGGCTGAAGGGGCAAGGATTTGACGACATCGAGGAAATTCAGGCGGAATCGCACGAGGTGCTGAACAACATCCCCAAAATGGAGTTCCAGAGGTGCTTCTAGCAGTGGGAAAATCGCTGGGCCCGCTGTATCAACTCCCAAGGGGACTACTTCGAAGGGGACAGCAGTAATTAGAACCTAGTGTAAGCACATCGTAATTTAATTATATGGATGGGTTACCCTTATTTATTTATTTATTTATTTATATATTAAAGGTAAGAGTGAGAGAGTCGATAAACTGAAGACGGCACACACACACACACACACACACACACACACACACATTATTGATTTTATTTCGATCAGAAATCAACTTAAAGGATATGACTCGACGAATCCCAAATTATTTATTTATTTATTAAAATTTAAAACACATTTAGACGAATCCCAATACTAACAGTAAACGAAATACAATTAATCTGAAATAAACAAAAAACCAAATTGACCACAGAAAATAACAGTACACTTTATATATACAACCAACGAATTAAATAAGTCCATATATATACTTTTATATAATTTTTTTAGAAAGTAAATGATGAATCGCAGTTCATTTGTTTTCATTTAATTCGTAATTTCATGCTAGTATATTTAATTAACAATAAAAGACCCACCTGGCTTAGAAATCGAAATCCGCCAGTTGATGTATGTGTATTAAATTACTTTTCAGTTACCAGATTGCGCTATTCAGATATTCTTGACAGTTGGCTTAGAAATCCGTCAGTCGGCTTAGAAGGTATAACCAGTCATTTGGTATATATATTCCCATCTCTCCAGTTATTCCTTAATATCATTTATATATACAACAAAAATAATTAAATAAAACACCATTACATCATTTTGTTCATTTAGACGGGTTAAAGGGAATAATTCATGAAATATATAGGAAATAAATATACAATCGTTCATTCTATACAAACGAAGAATATGTACATTAAAAATAATCATAGTATAAGAAATACGAACAAAGAATATATACACGTATGTATATATATATATATATATGTGTATATATATATATATATACACTGGGTGATCCAGATAAATGGGACCCATTAAAAAAAGCCAAATATTCTTAATATTTAATTCCTTTCATAAAAACTATATATCATTCGAAAGAGTAGAGTTACAAGTTTATTATGAAATATTTATTTTTTAAAAATGACTCCTTTCAAATGTGCTCCATTAGTTGCCAAGCATTCCAGTGTTCTCGCTTGTAAGTTCTGCATCACTTTTGCAAGAGTGTGCGGTGGTATGGCCTGTATCTCATTTGTGATGGCGGCCTTCAATTCTTGCAAGGTAGTTGGGTTATTTCTGTAGACCCTACTCTTTAAATATCCCCAGAGATAATAATCTAAGGGAGAAAAATCCGGAGACCTTGCGGCCCATTCAACGTCTCCAAATCTTGAGATTAACTCGCCTGGAAACGTTTGACGCAAAACTACCATGCAGTTCCTCGTGGTATGGCAGGTAGCTCCGTCTTGTTGGAACCAATGGTTTTCTAGACAAAGATCTCTTAATTTAGGAATAAGGAAATCTGTCAACATTTTTTCGTAGCGATCACCATTTACAGTGACCGTGTTTCCGGTGGAATCCTCGAAAAGGTACGGCCCTATGATCTGAGATGCAGTAAGACCACACCAAACAGTTACACGCTGACTATGCAACGGGACTTCGGTAATATTCAATGGATTTTCTGTTGCCCAGAAACGACAATTTTGTTTGTTTACAGTTCCATTCAAGTGAAAATGGGCTTCGTCTGACATAATCAAAGTTGCTATAAAATTGGTGGTGTCATTTACCTTCTGTTGGATCCATTGACAGAATTGTCGTCTTCGTGCGAAATCTCCATCGTTTAGTTGTTACACTGTTTGAATTTTATATGGAAAGGGCATTAAATTTTGCTTGAATATACGGTGTGTTGTTCCATATCCAACTCCTAACAGCTGAGAAGCACGTCTGATGCTTATGTTAGGATTATCCTGTACAATTTCATGAGTTCTGTTAATGATCTCGTCTATCCTTGCTGTGCGCACTCTTCCAGTTGGTTTTCTTTTTCCAATGCTGCCAGTTAGGGAAAAATTTCTGACACACCGACGGATTACTTTCTTAGGTGATTTTGACATCTGAAAATTTGTCTTGAAAGATCTTTGAGCTGAAACTACACTTCTTCCATGCTCATAATATTGCTCAGTTATGAAACGCAGCTGTTCCACAGTCCATGCAGTCATCTTCAAGGGTTAGTTTTAACTAACACTTTTATTTTGTTTTGTATCTTATCTTGTCTTGTATTGTCAAAACCTATACAATCCTGTACAAACTTGTAACTATCCTCTTTCGAATGATGCGTATGATTTTATAAAAGGACTTATACTTTAAGAGTTACAGGGGTTTCTTTTGGGTCCCATTTCTCTGGATCACCCTTTATAATCAAAAAATAAAATAAAAAATAAAAATATAAGAAATACAAAACGACGGAATATAATCATCAAAATAATAGTACAGGATGTGGCTATAAACCCATTAACATATAAACAGCAAAACTTATATGAAAACAAAATACATAGACTGTTATACCACGCTTAGCTAAAATACTAAATTCGCACGTGATCGAGACTACAATTACATCATTGTTGCTTTGTACTATACACTAAATACTATTTAGCATTATTTCACCACTCAAGGTGTGCAGGTGCCTATACTCGATGAAAAAGGCCTTCATTTCGTTCAGTACTCTATTTGTGCCCACTTTACAATTGGCTGGCAAGTTATCTTTAAACACGGTCAGAATACAATCAAAAGTACGCAAAAAGAGGGCATCGTTTGCCACAACATCGTTATTAAATTCAAGTTTATAAACACTCCTTTCCAATCGAGGGTTTTTTCTTACCGATCCGAACATTTCAATCATGAATTTTTCACAAAGCATAGCAGCAGTTGAAATAATCTTCTAAGTCGTAACGACAGCTACTCATTATATAGAGGTACAATTCTTCAGGGTGAACAGCGTAGGTGAGCTCTTCCCTGTACCGCTCAAGTCCTTTGCGATCCGTCAAGATCGTACTGGGGGTAACGGGGGTGGACTCATCACTTACATACGTAAAAACATTAGCTACACTGATGCCACCCAAAACATTACAAACACAATCCAAGCAGATAACACGATAGAAATACAGGCAGTTAACGTTAAAACACGCGCAAAACACAACACCACACTAATCAACATTTACATACCACCAGATAGTTCACCTCAGGTCTCAGCCAAATACAATCCACAGTTACACAATCTGGCCTCTCTCATTAATGTCACCTTAAGAGGAGATTTCAACGCTAAAGACACTAGTTGGTACCTGCACAATCAAAGCAACACCAGAGGTGCCAACATAGCCACACAACTAAACAGCCTCTTCATTCTTAACAATACAGAAGAACATACACACATACCACATCAAGCAGGATACTCAAACTCCTCCCCAGACATAACGTTCTGTTCCCCCTCACTAGCAACACATACACACTGGAGAACAGAAAAACAACTGTCATCAGACCACCTGCCCATCATCATTACAATACGTTCTACACTCTGCCCCAACAGCCTTAGGCACACTTACAGAAATTACAAGAAAGCTGATTGGGAACAGTTCAAAATACAGACTGAGGAACAATTCACCACATTAAACAGCACACCCATCATAAACATCAATACAACACTCAAGACACTTAATCAGATCATCAATAATGCAAACAAATACATACCCAAGGGCAACATTAGGAAATACAACCCAAATTACACTAGAGAAATAGCCCATCTCATAAGGCACGTAACAACTTCAAACATAAGACACAAACACCACACACAGAAGCATAAAACAGCAGATACAACAGCTCAACACATAAATAAAACAAACTCAAAGAAAAACAAACAGAAAAATTTAGGGAATTCATAACAACACTAAACCACTCCACACATATATCCAGGCTATACAAGACTATAAACAGCATTACCCACTCTAACATTGGCATTCACACCTCACACGCGGCTATCTGTCGCAGCCAAAATAATATCCCAACATATACACAACAAGCTAACATTCTAGTTAATCACTACGCAAAGATAAGTCACTTAAACAGAGACAACACCAGAAACACGCAGACAGACAAACAGCCAGACACAAAAAAACCTACAGACTCGACACGACCATTAAACCCTTCAATACAGACCAGACCACCAAGATCATCGAAAACATTAAGAATTCGATGGCTACTCGACCAGACAACATGTCTAACATACACCTTAAACACTTGGGCCCACAGGGAATAATAGTTCTCACAAATATCAGTACATATTCATACCAACACTGTATTATTCCTTACATATGGAAACAAGGTAAAATTATTACACTACTCAAACCAAACAAAAATCCAACAGAACCAGCTTCCTATAGACCCATTACTTTACTATGCACACCTTCCAAAGTAACAGAAAGTCTAATCTTACAAATCACCAACCCACACATACTACTATCGCCTACTCACATGGATTCAGACCTCACCACTCAACCACGGCATTACTCACTAACCCCACGCAGCACATCATGGATGGCATCAACTCCAGACGACCAGCTCAACGTACACTATTAGCAACAATAGACATTAGTAAAGCATTTGATGGTATCCCACGGTTCCCTCTCATAAACAAAATACTCAACACAAACATGCACAATAACACTAAAAGATGGCTGAGCAACTATCTTTCAGGAAGATTCACATGTCACATTTAATGGCAAGTCATCCAAAAACAAGCTTTTTCCGAACGGGGTCCCTCAAGGCTCTGTTCTCTCACCAACACTCTTCAACTTATACATGCATGACATTCCAACACCAATAGATAACAAGCTTACCTTATCATCATATGCAGATGACATCACTCTAACATCCACCCACAACAACATCGACACCGCTACAAATAACCTACAAACATATATAAACAGTATACAAGACTGGCTCACACACAATAGACTCAAAGTGGAGCCCACAAAATCAACCATCACCTTGCTTACAAGCAATACAAAAGAACACCAGATAACTCCACAGCTTACACTAAACAACACCAACATTCCACACACTCACAGGACCAAAATACTTGGGGTTACATACAACACATCATTATCTTTTGCAAACCACATTCAGGACATTAAAAACAAACGTACGTCAAGACTTAACACGCTTAGGGTACAGGCACAAACTTTGTGCACCAGCAGGAAACAACATCACTCATATACAAACAATATATTCGCTCAGTTATGGACTATGCTAGCCCATGCTGGGCACCCATTATCTCAAACACACACAAAAACACCTTACAGACAATACAAAACAACGCACTTCGTATCATTACAGGGTGCACTTAAACAACACCAATAGAACATCTGCACACAGAAACAAAAATACTGAAAGTTAGGGAACATTTAGACATGAGGGGAACATAATTCATGGCAGCAGCGACAACTATCCCACAACAACCTTGCCACTACATGTACAATCATGCACCGACACTTCGCACCATTAAGGTAACACCAGAGAGACATTATAACCAAATACTCCATTCCATATCACGCCCCACAGACATCACACAGTACAGAAAACGCATACACACACACACACACCTAACCGACAAAGCACTGACACGACTCGGTCCGAATGCGGTCCTAGGTGCGAAGCCGCCACCCATTAACAGGTCAGAGATCAACCTGAGCAGATCGGATCGAGTTAACTTAGCACGATTCCGATGTGGACATCACCCCAGCTTACAGACATATAAACACAGACTAGACAACTCCACAGACGACACCTGCCACCTGTTCCAGGACACACCACAAACAATTGACCACATTATGACAGACTGTACCGCTCTAGCACAACAACGAACACAACACAACATCACTAGTGCGCTGAGCCTCTGGTCCACTCCGGAGAGGGCGATCGGTTACCTGCGTGCCGCCGGCTTACTCGATCAGGGTGGGCTGATCGGCTAAACAACAACAACAACACTTAAATAAATAACATTACGTTTACCAGAGTTTGCTTGTCTACAAGTCGTTTCAAGTACATAGTTAATGACACCGGTTTTACGTCTGAACACACGCAATGATTTCGTCACGGACACGTCGTATACGGCATTGAGGATGCTGCTCAAAGGAAGCTCCATCTTTTTCTATCATGAGAGTGCACAACCAGTCGGTTCAAGCTGTTAGATGACGATGAGCAACCCGTGCGCTGTTTGGCTCTGGGACAGGTGTGGAGGAGTGAGTCACACCAAGCGTTATTGGTTCGTGTACGGGTTTGTTTCGGCATGGAAGAATCATGCGAGTACTTGTACCCATTATACCGGGCAATTTTCCGATAGATGGGGCAATATCAGTTTTAATGTTTTATCGGAATGTGCACTAGGCGTTCATTTTCTCCACACATTAACAATTCGGCGCACTATTTGAGAGAAACATATGCCCGTATTTATCCTTTTTGTTTAACAGTCGATACTCATCTCAAAATTCTATTAAAATCTCACACAGGCCTTTAGCCACAACCTCACTGCGAACCTCGTCATGATATATATGAATGTAGTGGTAAAAGTACTTTAGCTTGTCCATGATGACAAGGTTTACATTCTCAGCTGCAGGGTACGCGCACTCGGTGTGATGCGCATAATATAATACCGCCTGTCACACCACTCATCAACGAGACTCACTACCCATACCCGTTGCTTCTCTTCTGCACGCGTTGTTTCTTTCACCTCACGGTATATGGGTTCTAGGAAATTTCGCTGCAAACATTTTCGCCGTAGGAAAATTCGCCGTAAACATTTTCGCCGTAAACATTTTCGCCGTAAGACAAATTCGCCGTAAGGACATTTCGCCGTAAAATTTTTTAAAAATAATCAATGGATGATTATTTAAGAAATTTATTTAACCAAACTATCACGACTTAACCTAACCAATCGTCAATGCCGTACAGTGAGTTTCAAAGTAAGATAAGGAATTTATTTAAGAAATTTATTTAACCAAACTATCACGACTTAACCTAACCAATCGTCAATGCCGTACAGTGAGTTTCAAAGTAAGATAAGGAATTTATTTAAGAAATTTATTTAACCAAACTATTACGACTTAACCTAACCAATCGTCAATGCCGTACAGTATAAAGAATTTTAATTGTGGTAGACTGCTCGAAGCTAGGTAGACCGCACACTTAACCAGCACCGGCTATTATAAGGGTTCAGTTAAACTTTTTTTTTAATTTTAATTTTATTTTATTTACGGCGAAATGTCCTTACGGCGAATTTGTCTTACGGCGAAAATGTTTACGGCGAAAATGTTTACGGCGAATTTTCCTACGGCGAAAATGTTTACGGCGAATTTTCTGGTCACGGGTATATGTACGCTTTTATACAGTTTAGCCCTAAAACGTAGTCCATTACATCATTTATGCTGCGAAATCCGGCAATGCTCTCGCTAGAATATCCATAGAGTATTTGAACATCTTGTTCCTCAAGCTTCGCGCGGTTCAATTTAGCCTTAAAAGTCTCATAGGAGGGGAGGGCTAGGCTGTCTTTCAGTATTCACCACATCTTCCGACTTTACCAAATATCACTTCATAAACGTCGAACACGCAATATCAAAAGTAGCCATCACTATGTTTCTTCTACGTGAGAAAATATAGGTCTGAGCTCCAGGGCTTGCAGCGGCCAACTGGCACGCAGGGGTAGAGATATGCCCAGGTAGTAGCAAGAGTCACGTGACCATTTGATTGAGCTTAGGACTTTTTCCTGTATATACGCACACACACACACACACACACAAAGGAAAATGAAACACTAATTGAAACAGTTACAAATATACGTAATAAATAAACATATCGTTAACAATAGACATATATCATTCAGGTACTATGGTACCTAAAAGATACGGTATCATAGGTGCCAGGCACCTGGTAACTTTTCCTATAGTGTTACGACACACCTTTGTGCCCCTAAGTTCCTTCACACACCCTATTTTCTGTGGCCGAAAATTGTGGGTTCCTACTTTCAGTTGGGGTGGTTGGTCACCCTTATCTTCTAAGCACACTAGCTCCTTCAACGAGTCAAAGTTAACGACTCGTCGGTTCGCCAGGTTAAGCGTGATGCCCTTGGCCTTCACGATATATTTCAGATCTTTCCCCACCCTCACCCGCACCCTATAATTTTTTGGCCCTGTTGATACAAGGGAGTCAGCGTAGGCACCATCACCATACTCATCCTTGATTTCGTCAGTCAACTCTTCAAGGAATTCTCCAATAGGCGGCATGTATTCACCCTCCCTCTCTGTGAATATTTCGCTATCTGTGTCAGCGTACAGTACCCTCCGCCCAAGAGAGCGCAGTAGTCCCCAAAGCTTAATGCATGCGTATGCCGTTGTGAAGCTGGCTACAAGTATGTTTGTAACACGTGTGGTATTTGTGGTCAGTTCGGTGATGTTGTACTTTATTATGTACGTGTTACCAACATTCACGATCTTCATAACCTCTTTATCGGGGGCATTGGCATAATCCCACACCTCGTTAGGTTTTAGGCGAATTTGTCTACAACAATTTGTCTAAAGATACAATTCATCTACAACAATTTGTCTACAACAATTAGTCTACAGATACAATTTATCTACAATAATTTGTCTACAGATACAATTTGTCTAGAGAAACTATTACTAATATTGGACCGAGTATGTTTCATGGACTGCTCTCGATTTTCCTACGAAATTGAAAACAAGGGCAGTCGATGACCCTGATTTTGTTTCTGCAATCGGTTTTCTTGAGAAACCTAACCTAACCTGACCTAATCGAGTTTCTTTTACTATTGTTTTTTGCAAGATATCGCACTAATTCTTGTCATTTTTTGTGAATTTGTATGGCGTAAGCGCCACACCAGCTCGGACTTATTCAAAAAGATGTTGGAGTGTATTGCGTCGTTTCAGTAAATAAATTTATTCAATATCCAATAACATTTTTCTTTATCATTTCTCAAGAAAACCGATTGCAGAAACAAATTTTTCATTTTTTTTTAAATTAATAATAATCAACATCAAATAGCTTTCATTTTTACTCTCTAGACAAATTGTATCTGTAGACAAATTATTGTAGATAAATTGTATCTGTAGACTAATTGCTGTAGATAAATTGTTGTAGATGAATTGTATCTTTAGACAAATTGTTGTAGACAAATTCGCCGGACACCACCTCGTTATAACTTTGGGTTAGGTGAACGTTCCCCTCACCTGTATTCTGTGCAAACTTGCCCAAAGGCTATATAGGCATGCCTTTGCACTAAAGCCCTTGCCAGCGTTCTTAACGCTGAATATAAGCCGATTTTTCACCCTCGCTCTCAACCCCTCGGGGGTAGCCTGATGCTTCTACTTTATCCTTCAAAACAGTATTTATATACGGTGTGAAAAGGGTGGGGAGTTTCTGAAACCTCCACACCTCATATATCTACAATATTCTGTAGCCATGGCGGATGGCTAGGGACAGCTTAGGACATGTATATACACCTCTGATCTTCCGCTTGTTGGTTGTATGATTACTGGACCCATTATTCTCCTCCGCGCACTTCACGCACAGGGGAAACATGAGTTTGTGATCTATAACAACGGAGATAAGATCGGCATACATAAATCGTGAAGGGGGAGCACGTCTCCGAAAGAAAGACCGAAATAGTACTTGTGCAAATTTGTTGAGAACACCTCGACGGTGGGCAGGTCACGTAGGGATATAAAGAACAGAAGTCGTAGTAATGGAGTTTCACGTAGTAATAGAAAGTACAGCTTGAATGGGTTTGCACTCCCTCCGAACAAGCTATCACAGCATTTGAGAGGATCCAACACCATTGAACGCTTGATCGTGTTTATTTCTTCACGGTATACTGTCCATCTGTTTCCATCCATGCATTATACTCATGCTCCCACAAGATCTTGTGAGTGAACTGGGCACCTATAAGCTGATCGCGGGTGCGGCTCCATGCAAGACGGTCGGCAGGAGATCTACCGTGGACATCTCCTACAATTCCACACTCAGGACGTGGGCAACCATGCCACCAGCAACCGTTAAAGGAGTACAGTCTTCTCATCAGTGGTACGGTCTTCGCCTAGACCATCAACCCAAAAAACACGACCATTGACCTTAATGGGTACTTCTCCCTTGTTGCGGGCGTGTTTTATATATACTCTGGTCCGCTGATGTATGTGTATGAGCCAGTAAATAGCCTTGTGCCCATAACTGCGAGGGTTGTTTCTGTGAATGACGGCTAAGGTGTCTTTACGCATGAAATTGTTCTTGGACACCGTAAAGCACAATGAGGCGATTGTGGTTGCGACTTGCAGCGGATCGCAGTTGAAACGGTTTATGTACATCTTTCTAAAGGCCTGGAAACATATAGTACTGGCCAAATTATTAGGAATTTTTTAAAATTTTCATTTTTTGGTTAAAATGTTAAATTAAACCAATTTTAAACGTTGAAAAGTTATTTATTTCTACACAAGAATACATGGTCATTATTTAGCAATAGTTTAGTACTTAGTTTGACCCCCCTTAGCTGCCTTAAGGGCTGCGACACGCTTCGGCATGCCATGAATCAATTTTTTGCATAATTCCTTAATACGTGTAGAGTGAAACCAGACTTGAATAAGTTGCTCTATGAGTTGGTGTTTTGTTGTTATCGGCGTTTCATGGATTACGTCCTTTAAAATACACCATAAACTTTCGATTGGGTTCATGTCTGGAGAATTTCCAGCCCATGGGAGCAACCGAACACTATTTTCATGACACCATTTTTTAACCGACTTTGCCGTGTGGCATGGAGCTGAGTCTTGTTGAAAAATCCAACGTCTATTACCATACCATTCCCTTATTTGAGGCAGTAGACGTCTTCTTAGTACTTCTATATACTTGACTTGGTTCATATTCCCCTCAACAATGCTCAAACGACTAGTTCCATGCACAGAAATTGCTCCCCAAACCATGATCTTTTGTGGAAATTTCACCGTTTTCATCAGACACTCAGGCAAAAATTCTTCTCCAGGCCTCCTTCTTACACTTTGAACACGATCGTCAAGCACGGCAATCGTTGACTCATCGGAGAACACCACCTGCAATCAAAGAAAGCCCTGTGAAAGAGTCAGTGCATAGCGTATGAAGTACAGCTAAAACGAAGTACAGTATGACTTGCTGCTTTACAGATATTTTTACTGCAGTTTTATCACGTACTGTAAATACACTTCTATGCATACTGTATTTACTGTATTAACATTCTATTTAATGTTAAATATTATTCTTACCTGTTCCCAATCCTCACTAGTCCAGTTAATGTGTTCCTTTGCCCATGCAAAACGTGCCTTCTTCATAGCCTCAGTGAGCCTGGGCTTCTTCCTTGGGCGGTAGGCTTTGAAGCCGGCAGTTAGAAGCCTCCTGTTGACTGTTCTACGACTAATATTGATGCCATCAGCCGCTAGACTACTGGAAATGTTTTTGCAAGTAGCTCTTCTATTTCTAAGAGACAAAATTGCAATCTGTCTATCAGTTCTTGGAGTCGTTACCCTTTTTCTGCCGCATCTTCCAACCCTTTTGGGGACTACATTTTCTCCAAATACCATTTTTTTCTTAATACGAAGTACTGACTGTGGTGAAACATGGAGTTTGGCAGCGATTTCCTTTTGTTTAAATGTAGAAGAAGTTAATAAAACCTGTATTTGCCCAATTTTCCGTGGACTCAAGTCATTCTTTCGCCCCATTTTCAAATTCACTTAAAAACTGTAACAAATAATTGCCGAAATTGGGTAAATACACTATTTAAATTAAACGGTAGTTACAATGACACGTAAAAGAAAGAGAAACAAACCCGCATCGCACGACAACCAAACGACAACTGACGAACAAACACGCTTCGTTCGACTAAAGAATTATGCAAAAAATTGATTCATGGCATGCCGAAGCGTGTCGCAGCCATTATGGCAGCTAAGGTGGGTCAAACTAAGTACTAAACTATTGCTAAATAATGACCATGTATTCTTGTGTAGAAATAAATAACTTTTCAATGTTTAAAATTGGTTTAATTTAACATTTTATACCAAAAAATGAAATTTTAAAAAAATTCCTAATAATTTGGCCAGTACTGTACTCTAAGCACAGGTACATCATTCACGCAATAACGCTCACATTTATCAGCTATATTTTATGGACTAGTTTCATTAAAACTGTTGCAGTAGCGGTCAAAATCTTCACGCTTACTATCACTCATGTTGGTGTAGTTAAAATAATGTTTCGGGGGAGGTAGTCGTACGTAACTTAATGTGTCGCTAGTGAGGAAAGTGTAATGGAAATACCCTTTTGAAACTTCGGCAACTACACCCATCACCTTGGGTAGCTTGGCTAGTTTACAATGTGTGAATAATAAAGTGTCTTTAAACTGAACATTACCTCTTATCTGCAGTTTATAACTTTGTTTCCCCTTTTCAGGGGATCGCCTGTAAGTATCTCCGATGACTCAAGCAGCTCCTTATAAAGGAACTGTGTGTCAAATTTTGCCCCGTTATGGGCAAGAATATTCAGTCATTTTTTTGAATTTATCCGCTAACTTGACAATATATGACACAAAGAGTTTCACAAGGCTGTCGTGTGCGATCGTTTTAAATACGTTTGTCCGTCTACCGCATTTGTGACACTCATCACATTCAACCTCCCTGCACTCATCGCAGATAGTCTGACTTACGAGTAGATGTGAGATAACCTCTGGTTTCAGGGTTTGTGTAAGTTTCTATATCGTAGTACACGGTTATACAGGGTTTATTTATAGGCTTAGCATCTTTCATATAACATACATGCTTTACTCTATCAGCCTTATATTCCTCGTGGCATGTAGAACAGTGAATTTCATTACATTTGTGCTTGAATTTTCCCCAACTATCCATTGTGTGAAACATACCATATTCATAGATTCTCATTTTCCTGCAAGGGTCATTCGATTTATGGAGCTCAGAGCATTTATTACTGAAAAATGTACGTCTGCACACATTATATTCCCTCTTCTCGGCTTCAACTACACGACTTTCACATTTGGCGCTTTTACACTGCTCACATACCATGTGGCATTCCTTAGTGTTTCACTGTATTACCCGCAAACTCGAGACACCCCCTCACAAATCATGATGCCTTCCATATTCTCGACTTTTATCATAACTGGCGTAGAGAGTCCATATATTACGGATGGGGAGATACGTTGTTCCTGACAATCCAAAAATAAGTAGATGTCTTGTACGATCTTGCATCCAGCTTTTAAAAACATACACAGTCCTACGATGATCATCCATTCTAAATACAACAATACGAACATTCATTTCCAGCTCCACCCTTCTCAACTCTTCAGGACCCATATTACACTCGAACGCAAGCTTGTAATCTGAAGCCAGTTTACGGGCACGCTGCACAATCGTAGGCAACCACATATTATACGCGATTGTATTTAGCACAGTGAACATATGAGGTAAGACTATTCTTATAAAGCTACAACCACGATCGACGTTTATATGCTATCGGTAAATAACCTTAGAATTGAATTTAAGAGTACAAGGTGTGGCACTATGACCCGCAACCCGGAATACTCTGTCAATATCTACCGTGAAGTTGTCCATATTGAAGGCTGTACTACTTTGAGAGGCCTACAATATACGGCCCAAGATATATTCTGTTTGCAGCGGCCAAGAGTGTGAATGGTATTACTACCCAAAAATATCCTACATCCACGTCATGTGACCTGAACCTGAAGGACAACCTAGTCCTGACTTCACGTTCGTCGCGGTTCTGAAGGGGAAACTACAATACGTTCAACTACGCACCGCAGTCCAACACCGTTGCTATACAGGGTTTCAGGGTCAACCCTGACTACTTACCGATTTCTAGTCAGGGCCGGAGTGGGGTTGGCGTGCGCACCAGTTCGAATGTTATACCTTCCTCTACAGCACGAGAAGCTGCTGGTGTGGAGGATGTACCCGGGATTGAACAGGAATAAGGGGGTACAAATTTAATTGAAGAGGGAGCTACTCTGTGTGTTGTGTCGTAAGACGTAGAGGGCTGGGACTCTATTACTGGGATCTAGCAACCGGTGCACTCCTGGCACGTTTTATACCTGACGTGGAAGGTTTTTCATCATCGTGCCTCAGCTTTGAACTGCCACGTGGTGGAGGTGTCGCTGGTGAGGGTTCGTCAGCGGGGTTGGAGTCTGTAGCTACACTGTCATCTGGGTCGTGTGTAATATCGATGATGGAGTGCTGGACATCGTCGTCATTCACGGTTCTCTGGAAGAAAAACAAGATCGTAAAATATAAGGAGCAACACTTAAATTTTGTTACATTTTGTAAATGTTCCACTTAGGGGTGTGATGTATTAGAGATGGAATCTGTAGAAAAATTCAGGCTCACAAGCCCATCCACATTTGTTATATCTGGTCTTACAGGATGTGGTAAAACTGTGTTTATGCTTAACCCTTTAAGCCTTGGATTTTTTGTATGGTTAAGTTATGAATGCTTGTATTTGAAACGTTGGCAATTTGTACCTTCAGTCCTTAAAGGGTTAAAATCATTAAAGATAAGGGGGAGATGTTCTCAAAGTTTGTGCACAAAGTATGATAATATGGTGCTATTCGACGTATCAATCAGTGTTCAACGAGTACGAAGATGAAAGTTTGTTCCACAAAGGCGTATATGACGTTAATTCGTTAAAGGGAAATGAGCACACAGTCACTGTAATTGACGATCTCTTGTTGGAAATGGATAAAACGTTTGCCTAGACCAGGGGTGGGCAACCTTTTTAAGTGAGCGTGCCAAAATCGTCAAATCTTTGATGCAAAATTTTCTCTCGTGCTAACCGAAATTTTGGGGAACATACATATTATTATTTGGTGCCTTTTAAGTATTGGGAGAACCTTTTCAAATAATAAAAAATTACACTGGAGCGGTAAAATCAAAGAATATTGTAAGAGTGATTATTGTAAGTCATGTAAGATTGAATAAATGTAAAATTTAGTGACGGAATTTTTACTTGAAGGTCGTTCTACCCTGTTGATAGCGTGGATATTTTTTATTAGCCTTTAAGTGTAATTATAGCTGCCATATACAGCCACACAATTTAAAAACGCAATTTTTAACATCAGCAAAAGAGTAAACAATAATTCTGATTTTTTTTTGTTTTTTATATATCAGATCAATCAGCCATAAGTTTTTTCAAGTTTTCCAAATACATTACAGTGCCCAATCTCATAATCGTTTTACTTGACTAAAGCACACTGAAAGAAAAGAAAATTAAAGATATTCTTTTATTGATTCTTAATCCCTTATGAATAATACATAAAAATTACAGAGAAAATAAAATGTTATTTTACCTACATAATATATTAAACAGAAGTTAATCTTTACCATTTTTTAGCAGAAAACATTAAGTTAAAATATAAAACTCAGCGAAGAATTTGGATATTTATTTATTTAATTTTTTTTAAGGTGAGCCCGGGGAATCGCGTGCCGGAAAAAAGTCGTTGGCGTGCCACGTTTGACACGCGTGCCAATGGTCCTCACCCCTGGCCTAGACATTTACAGTGTTCTCCCACCGTCTTAACACAAGCGTATTCTTCATCAATCAGAATCAATTTTAAAAAAATAGATACATGCGTGATGTGTCGTTAAATACACAATATCTAGTCTTATTCTCACAACGTAGGGATGTGTCACAAATTGGGGTACTAGCCAATCAAATGTTCCCGAATCAGCGTAAGGAGTTTTTGGAAGTTTATAAAGAAGCTACAAATCAGCGTTACGGATATTTGCTTTGAGACCTTCACCCGCAAAGCACGTTTAGGGTACTTCTAAGAACGAATATATTCCCAAACGAGCCTGAAACGGTGTATATTCCAGAATGACAAATAGACTAAAGAAATACCGTGAATTAATAAAAATCTATCGTCGACTGCCCCGGGCATTGCAAGCAGATCTTTGTTAAAAATATCGACTCCGACTTTTTAAAATGCATCTGTGAAATCTGCCTTAATGTTTTTCATATGTAATGTGCCAATGAAATCCCCTCAGAAGGATCGCCTACGTCGATACAAGAACATAATACGTACGCTCGCTCGTAAAAGTCAAACTATGGGGAAGAAAAAGCGAATTATTGTACAAAGAAGGGGATCATTCCTAACCATCTTATTTTCAGTTTTGGGACCTTTACTGACTAGATTAATGTAATGGTAGTGATTCCGCACGAGGTGTATGCTTCAATGCAAAGTCAAAGATTCCAGTCACGGTTCTAGAACCCCGTAAAAGGAGGCTTAAAAGAATGGAAAGCGAATTGATTCACCAATTAAACAGTGAAAAGTCACCTGATGAGAAAAGGATCTTGTACCAAGAGGCTCTGCAGAAATTTCTTCATGAGTACGAAGATTATAAGAATCCGACAGAGCTCCCCGTGGTTATTAGGCACAGCGCGAGCAACGATGAGCATGGCGACATAGGATCCAATATCGTCGACATTGTCCATGACCTGGTGAGAAAGTGGGACAGGCCCTCACCAGTAGGATGGAAGCATATTAAAGCAAGACTACACCAAATAAATATCCCCAAAACATTGATAGGAAATCTGAATAGGTTAAAAGACTTCGAGCAAGTCTCACGTGTGCCACAACTGAGTACGCCATCACTCCCAACAGTAGCGTCTCTGAAGAGGAGAAAGAAGAGATCAAACAACAACGGCCAACCCTATCCACCTGTCTTTAAAATACGAAAATGGCTAACGTATTAAGAAAACGCTTTTTTGACATTTCTAGCCCAGCCTCCTATGGTGGTGTTGATAGACTGTACAGAGGTGTTTACAATGATGGAGTAGGGGAAAAACATGTTGAGAGGTTTTAGCGCGAGCAGGATGCTTATACACTTCATTAGCTGGTGAGAAAAAAGGTTTAAAACAACTAGGACAACAGCGGCTTCGATTGATTCTATTTGGCAAGCGGATTTAACAGACATGCAAAGATATTCAGTATATAATGATGGCTATCGCTACATCCTATTCATATTAGATGTATTCTCTAGATATCTGTGGCTAATTCCTCTGAAAAATAAATCGCCTGAAACAGTTGCTAAAGCAACCAAATCGCTGATGTTGAAAGAAAACAGGGTTCCAGGCTATTTTTGTACGGATATGGGGAAAGAATTTATAGGCCGAGCTTTCCAGAACATGTTTGCAGAGTTTAATATCAGTTACTACACTAGCAATTCTGTACATAAGGCCTCTTTTGCTGAAAGAGTTCAACTTACCATAAAGGAGCGCATGCATCGCTATTTTACACATAAAAACATATACAGATATATAATCATTCTGGGATCATTGGCCTCGTCATACAACCGTTAACACCATCGCGCGATTGGGGAAACACCTAACGAGGTTTCAGAAAGAGGCATGCACACAAAGTGTGAGGTAAGAAGAGATATTCGTAGAGCACCGCCACACTCTAAACGTTTCAAAATCAATGATTATGTAAGGCTATCGCTTTCGGGAAATAAATTCGCGAAGGGATTTCAACAAGGAGGGACACGTGAAATTTCTAAAGTTATGGCTATGAGACCTAAAGCCGAGATAATGATGTATTATGTTGAAGATTTGAATGGGGAAGAAATCGCAGGAGGCTTTTACCGCGTGGAGTTGCAGAAAGTTACATTTAATTTCGGAAAAAATGTGTTTAAAATTCAAAAATTTTAGGCAACAAAGGTTCAGGAAAGAGAAAAATGTACCTCGTGAAATGGCTAGGGTACCCAGAAAGCTTCAACACCTATATAAAAGCTGATGCAATAATGAAACTTAAATAGTATACAACATGGCACCTAACCACTTCTATGTCACACTACCGTCCTCTTCTTCTCTGTCTGTACCTCCTAACAACACACTAGCCAACTTTGTAACAAACAGAACTAAATGGGCCCATTGAATTGGAACGTGATTCGTATGAGGTGGGGTTATGCAAAATTCAGCTATCCACCGCCTTCTTAAGTATTGACTATAAAGAACCCGTTTTTACGGTTCTTAGAGATCGAGATGAGTGTGAAAAGGCAGGGGTAATTAGGGATGAAACCATGCGTGCCGCCCGGAGTGGGGCGGCCCTGTATTACACTACAGTAGTAACACTAGGCCCCCCGGGTCGTTAAGGTGTGACCGAGGATGTTGTGAGAGACTTAAACGGAAGTGTAAAAGGCTCAAATCTTACCTTTCATGAGGCACAACATGACTTGTCTAGCCTAATGTATAAGTTGAAATTGGAGAAATTAGGTGATGGCTATCCATCCCCAGACGTGTGCTATATTTACAGCAATATCGTGGGGCATCGATTTGTTGGGGATACCCTGGCGTGTCTGCTGCTCATTGTACACATTCCCAACCATAGAGGGAAGAGCTTGAGCATTACATATGACAAGCCCCGTTATGTGAATGTTGCGACTAATCTACTAAGAAATATCTCAATATATATAACAACGATTGAGGGAGAAAATTTCCCATTTCGTGATTGGAACTTAACAGTGAAGCTACACTTTCTTCGCATTCAGTTATAGTGACCTGAAGGCCTTTCACAGTCTATCGAGGGGTGAGATATCAGCGTGGGAGTGGGCTTGGATCCATTTTTTCGACCTTACTACGCACGGCTGTCCCATTGCTTAAGAGATGCACCAGATACGTCGGGAGGAAAGCGTTACAATCAGGTTTTAACGCGGTAGGAGACATAATGGGTAGAGCAAAACCTAAAGAAGCTTAAAAAAACATTTAAAACGTACACGGGACGAAAGAGAAAAGAGAAAAATGCGTGGTGGCGGAAAGAAGAGAGCTGTCCGGAAGAAGGGGTTACCAACACGTGGCTCTACACGTAAAATGACCTAAAAAAGTGTTCTAAGCGAATGAAACCTTGGTTGATCATTTTTTTAACTGATATAAGCTGAGGACAGTGCTCTCACGAATCATAGGCTGATTAGTACTTGTTGTTGGGAGGTGGCAGTATTTCCGACTCGTCATGGCACGCTTCATCCATCCGTGTAGCTCACAATGTTGTAAATCGAAGCTGTCCCTCTTTGATATGCCCCAACACGAGTTTCTATTGAGTACAGTGAATTTATTGCAATTAACCTATTAAACACAATGATTTCCCCGAGTGTGCCTATAGAATTCGTGATACCCAGCTCAGACCCTTACTTTTTTGGTCCAAGCTGCATGCACATATCCGCTAAACTACGTATAGCCCATTCTGATGGAACGGACTGCGATGATAATTATTCTGCATACCCTGAAACCAACTCTCTGCACTCCGTATTCAGTCAGTGTGAGGTGTATTTAAACCAGGTCAACATTTCGGAATGAACAGGTTATTTTCACCTACGAGCCTATCTGGAAAATGTCCCCAACTTTTCAAAAGAGGAGAAGGATACCTTTCTAACTGCCGAGGGCTATTATGAGACTAAAGACGAAAGTAATATAAAGGATAAATTTAAAAATTCTAAAAAGAAGATATACAAGTGTTTTGGACGTCTGCATACAGACTTCACGTTCCAGGAGAAACTGCCTATGAATGGGGTGGATATGAAATTAAAGCTCACCCGCACGAATCCTAAGATCTGTATAAATCTGGGGCTTGATCAAGAAGAGGGCGTAAAACCCGTTGTGATTCATATTATGGAAACATATCTGCGCATACGGCGAGTGAAATTAAGTTCGCCGAAATATGTAGAAATTGAAAAAATTTAATACACGCAACAATAAAATGACCAATTAACAGAGTACAGATGAAACTATACATGGTGCCCACAGTGCTGGTCTCGAAGCAGCTAGAAAATGTGGCCCTGGGAGTTCTACCTAAAAGGTTATTAATTGGAATGCAGGATCACGCTTCGACAAATGGAAAATATAAAAAGAACGCCTTTAAATTCGAGAATTTCGGCCTTAAAATATAACGCTATACGTCAATGGCGTTGCGTTGGTTGGGACTATAGATACAGACTACTCATCAGACGCTGTGTGCCGCTTTGCGCGAGAGCTTATAGTAATCTGGCCCATATTGCAGGTGGTTGTGATGAGCTCGGGATTGGGTTAACGCAGAAAGAATTCATCGATCAATTTAACCTTTACCCGTTTGATATCACGCCTGACTTATCTGCTAGTGTAAACAAAGTTGGAACATCTCAGTCAGATTGGAATTCGCCAGCCCGATAAAGACGCCTATTAGTTTACTAGTATACCTCGAATCACAAGCTCTCTCTAATAGAAATTGAACGCTTCAGGAACGTAGTCACTGACTCTTAAAATGGACGCGAATACACTCCAGAGAGTAATGAAAAGTGACCGAATCACACGCTCCAAACTTATCGGTGTGTTTGCTAAGAATAAAACATTGAAATTACCAACTACGATAAAATGTGGGGGATTTATTGTCAGCACGAACACTATGTGCGGGCGAGGGGATTCATTGGTTCGCAATATACTTTAAAAATAGGGAAAGAGTATTATTTTAATTCACTGGGGACTCATCCCTGGAGTGACCCTGTTATTGTAAAATTTCTCGAACAGTTGCATATCCCTGAAATTGTCTGGAATCCCCACCGATTACAAGGATATTTTAGTAATACTAGTGGGATGTATTGTCTTTCATTTCTCCTACACATGTCACGTGGGAAGGGATTTATAATTTTTTTTAAATTATTCGATTTGTGCGACACTGGGATGAATGATGAATTGGTATGCAGTCAGATAAAAAGCCGTTTTCCGTTTGTGTGCCCTCGATGTATTGTGTAAAGGTTTACGCGTGTATATATAATTGTAACTATATTGTGTAAAATATAAGATGTCTCCATTAATGTTAGTCTTATTTAATGGATGCTTGTTCTCTTAGCTGAATTGTTCTAAAACATGATTTATATCATTTAATAAGTTGAAGAAAATAGAGTGTCTTGTTCTTAACCAAAAAAAACTTATATTTGTTCCTCGATGACCTTACATTCGTGGGACCGAATGTGAGCCAATACTTCTACCTCGGTATTCAGGTCACTGGGTTGGCTGCGCTGTAAATCCTCCAAATCACCGTCGACTATTTGCTTTTCTTCAAAGCTGTCACGAAAAGTAGCTATACACGACCGACTTCCGCATTGGACCTTTAAGGAGAAAGGATAATTAACTTGATTAGTTCATACATTTTCTGAATCTTTTTTAATTAAAATCCAATTTTTTCATAAATAGAATTGTATTCAGAAAGCCTAGCTTAGTACTAATGCAAACTAATCTATAATTAAAATTGAGGATACCTGTTATTTTAATGAAGCATTTTACAACAAAATATAATGAGTTGAAAATGTATTATCACAACCACACCATATATATATATATATATATATATATATATATATATATATATATATATATATATATATATATATATATGACGAATTAACCACGAAGGAGACAAAATTGTTAATAAATAAAAACCAATTCGTTTTCACCAAAATACACACAGGGGAACACACACACACACTATATATATATATATATATATATATATATATATATATGTGTGTGTGTATGTGTGTATATGAAGAGAGGGAAAGAGCTGCAAGGCGTTACATGTAAAATAATTTACAGCGCCGGAAATACTTTTATCGTAACTGTGCATACTACGCAATGCCTACCATCACAGGGTCTCGAGCCCAGGACCGTTGGAATTCTTTAACGTTTTAGTAATTCTAGAACCCTACCTGTGGAACTTTCTATAAATTTATTAAACTTGAATATCTGATAAACAAAATTCACTCTCTAAATACTTAATAGAATATATTAATTACAGAAAGCCTAGTACAGTATCCTGTTGTAAACATGCATTTATATGTCAGGACACCGCGATGTATATACGGGAAGAGAGAGTTACAATAAGCTAAAATGCCGATTAGGGCGCCAGGATCAAATGATAAACACAAAGCAACTAGCCCAACTGGGCTCAAAATGAAGATTAACTGGGTGTACTACGCACCGTCTGTCAACACCGGGTCTTGAACCCGGCCGAATATTCTTTCACTTCGTTTATTATGGCTTTTTATAAATTAACTAACACTTGCAAGGGTTAAGCACTGAGTGACATATATATATATAGCCCGAGAATGAATCACAAATTAAATTATTACTTAATTACTTACATCTCAATGTCCTCTCCATCCGATGATTCTTTCTCACCGTCACAAATTTCTGGAATGGATTGCGTTGAAAATAGGGCGTTCTGGTCAGCTTCGGCAAAAAGATGGAGTGTAGCCCCTGCATAGAAATCCCCGTCTTCAAACAATTGCGGGGAGCTGTAAAGCTGATGTGAATGACTCATGACGGAGGAAATTTAAAACACTCTAAAACGATAATTAGTAGAAATTGGAGGGAGAACGTCGGATTAGCCATCAAAGTTTTTAAAATGTTTATTGTGTGGGGAGATTGCCAATATGATAAATATCGATTCAAATGACAACTCGTGTTTTAAAAGAATAAATTGGAGTAATCGTTTTATTACCTGACCTGTATCTCCAACGGATTATTCAGGAAAGGTAGTCTAAAGGTGTTTAGTGACATTCTAATTACAATCACCTAAAACTGGAAAATAATTTTTAAAAACCTAAAACAATAATTAGCAGAAATAGTGGAGAGAGAATGTGTGTTGTGTGGTGTGTGTATTTTGTGGTAAATACTGTTATGGAAATAAATTTAGAGTTTTAATCCACTTCGTTTCCGATTAAAATCTCGACGAAATGTATATACAGAGGATAGAGTCAATATAAAAATAATTTTTAGCACTAACTGACAAATGTTTCAGCATATATATATATATATATATATATATATATATATATACATATATATATATATATATATATATATATACATATATATATATTATATATGTGTGTGTATATATATATAATGCTGCAATAAATAAATTATTCCATTTTATTTTTAAATATGATAATTCTTAATAATGATAAATAATGTATATACAGAGGGTGATAAAGGTTAATCAATTCATATTATTTACCATTGAAAATAATTTAAAAATATCTAAAACGATAGTTAGCAGAAATGGGAGGGAGAATGTGTGTGTGTGCGTGTGTGTGTGTGTGTGTGTGTGTGTGTGTGTGTGTTGTGGTAAATACTGTTTGGGAAATAAATTTGGAGTTTCGGTCCATTTCGTTTCGGGTTAAAATCTCGACGAAGGGTATTAGCACTCGGTCGAGTAGAAATAAAATTCTGGTGTTCAGGCGCCTGTCTGCTGCTGTGAACAAGTTTAAGATAGGCGTTTTAAGATTTTTCATTAAATTTTAATAATGGTAGGATGCATCGAGTATGGGTCAGTGTTGTCGAATTTATTTTATTTTAAATATAATAATAATTCTTAATAATGTATATACAGAAGATAGTCAACATAAAATTAATTTTTAGCACTAACTGACAAGAGTTCCAGCAGATATAGATATATATATTATATATATATATATATATATATATATATATATATATATATATAAACATTTATTTATTTATATATATTTATTAATATATATATATATATATATAGAGTAAACCCTCGCTATTCGCGGCATCACCATTCGCGGCTTCAATTATTCGCGGTCACTGCTTCAAGGCCGCCGACGGAGGAGAAGGAACGAGCGCCACTCCCGAATCAAGCTTTGTAGCTAGTAAAGGCTGGTTGAAAGATTCAAAAAAACGTTTTTCGCTGCATAATGTCAAGATTTCAGGGGTATAAGCCTGAACAGGTCTTTAACGCCGATGAGACTGCCCTTTTTTGGAAGAAATTGCCATCACGCACTTACATTAGTCAGGAGGAGCGTCATGCATCGGGATTCAAAGCCACAAAAGATCGTGTAACTCTTCTCTTTTGTGCCAATGCAGCAGGTCACATGGTGAAGCCTGGCTTAATTCATAAGGCAGCCTGCCCGCGAGCACTAAAAGGCAAGGATATGAACCATCTTCCTGTACTTTAGGCGCAAAATCAATGGAGTATGGCGTATTCGCGGATTTGCCTTATTCGCGGCGCGAGTGGAACGCATCTACCGCGAATGATGAGGGTTTACTGTATAATATATATATATATATACTGCATTAAGTAAATTAAGCCATTTTATTTTTAAATATGATAATTCTTAATAATGCTAAATAATGTATATGCAGAGGATAGAGTCGATATAAAAATAAATTTTAGCACTAATTGACAAGAGCTTCAGCAGATATATGTATATATATATATATATATATATATATATATACACACACTGCGTCAAATAAATTAATCCATTGGTGAGATCTGGCAACTCTCCTTATAACTAAAATAAATAGTGTTATCTGGCAACTCTCCTTATAACTAAAATAAATAGTGTCATCTGGCAACTCCAGACCCTTTATATAAAAAATGCTGGTCCTCTGGACTCTTATAATGCGCCGGCTGGGCCAGGCGAACATCTCTATCCTTCTTAGGTTAGGATTCCTTTTGGGGAGTGAGAACATCCCACCTTCTCCAAAGAGGTAAGGTGGACTCCCCCAGTTAACTCCCCCAACAACAAGGGGAGTTCCCCTTCCCCTTGATGCATACCCCCCTCCCCTTTACAACACTCCCCTTTGCAACACCCCTCCCCTTTGCAACATTGATCGACATTGCAATTGCACTCTAACCTTTTGCAGCTATACTACTGAAGCAACACCACCAAAAGGGCTACCGTACATTAACTCATTTGATAAATCTACTGCTAATGACGCATGGTATATAAAGTCATTACGGATGGTAGAGAGGAATTTTAGCTCTTGCTTAGATAGTCAGTGCTCTTGCAGGAGTATCAAATCTGCACTGTCACAGATTTTAGGAACATCTACAATTGAATTTCTTACTGACCTTACGCTATATGAGACTATTTCCAACAAGTTATCCGACATGACTGATAGAAAATGTATTATTATTATTATCATACAAATAGTACAAATTTCAGGCATTACAGTTTGAGCGCCTCTAATTATTATTATTATTATTATTATTTTGCATGTTATCAAATCTCCTGGAAAAGTGAATAAACTCCTTAACAATAATACTGTCTGGCCACTGACTCATATTGTACAGGTTGAACTGCGAATTTACACCTCTAATTATTAGAGGATGGGAGCCCCCCCTCTCCTACTCTGTGGCTTGGTGAGGGTCTGTTAGCATTGTTTATACCCTGGCGGATGCGCGTGCCCCTCCTTCTTCGGTGGGAGGCGTGGAGCTGCATGCCGAGCGAGGGGTTTGAGTAATCGAGAGCCTCTCCCATGCAGCCGAAGGCAAAGGAGAGGGCAGTGATGCCTCGTCTCTTGGTACCGGACAGTCCCTGTTACTAATATTAATGTTGTCGAAGGTGTTGACACTCACCACCTGTCGATCCATTGTGAAATCGTGAGCAGAAGTCCTTTCCTTAGCAGGAGTGAGGTTGACCACTACCCCTGCGGGCTGCGTTTCCACCCCACTTAATAATAATAATAATAATGATTGGGGTTGTTTAACCTCCTTCGCAACATCTAAGGTCATATGAGGAGGGGACCTACAGCTTTACATGGGATCCGAACCACGGGTCACTACATAATCTGATGCTACATGGAGGACGGTCTCCCATCCAACTACTACCCAGATCCAATGTCGCTTAACTTCGCTGATCAACGGGAAGCGGTGTTACGGCATTGGCTACGACGTAGCACTCTACTCCACTTGCGGGGGTGGAGTTGGGGAAGGAGATTTCGTTTCCCTCGCTGTCCGATGCGTTTCTTGGGATTCTGACATATTGAACAACTTCTGAGTAACGGGCTTCGGGACGAGCGTCTCTTTCAACGCATCTAACTCTGACCGAAATTGTTCGAGTGACATCGCATTTTTCTGATATGACACCACATTTTGGTGTTTCATTTCAATTAAAGACTTTTGTACCTCATTATACTGTTTGAGGAGCACTGAAACGTCTACAGTACATCACCCATAGAGATTACAGGTATTCTCTGGAAGTTAGTCACGTAGAAGGTAATATTGTTCTCATTATCTCGAAGGGTCAACACTTTATTTATAATGACTTTTAGGATATTCTCGTTTCTAAAGTTACCTCTATGAGTTGGGAGGGTAGAGTTAAACAGGGTGTTTAACTGTACCCTCGCATGTTCTATTTCTTCCGCATCAAAAATCATGACAGACATATACGAGGAGGAAGGTCTGAAAATGGATATATAATTTCCTTAGTGAGCGGCGGCAAGTCGTTACAGTACAAGGAGTATCTTCATCAGAATCAGAGGTCCTCAGCTCAGTACCACAAGGAACAGTATTAGCTCCACTAATCTTCATAATCATACTAACTGACATGGATGAAGACGTTACCAGAGACAGCACATTAACATCCTTTGCCGATGACACAAAGATCAGTAGAAAAATAAGAAACCCAGAAGATTTAGGATCTCTACAAACCGACATAAACAGAATCTACAAGTGGACAGAAGACAACAATATGAAGTTCAACACTGAGAAATTTCAGCTGTTACGGTGCGGAAAAAGAGAAGACCTAAAATCCATGGAATATTATACCCCAAATGGACAGGAAATTCAGAGAAATTCTAGAACAAAAGATTTAGGGGTTGTAATGACTGATGATGCGAAATTTTAAACACAAAATAAGATAGCGGTAAACAGAGCAAAGAGAATAACGGGGCAGATATTGAGGACCTTTAAACAAAGGGATAGGAATGTAATGATTCCTCTACTGAAAACACTGATCATACCCAAATTGGAATATTGCTCGGTCCTAACATCCCCATATAAAAAAGAAGACATTAGACAGCTAGAAGGGATTCAGAGAAGCTTCACAGCCAAGATCAAGGGGTGCAAAGAAATAATTACTGGGAAAGGTTACGCGAACTAAACCTATATTCACTGGAAAGGAGAAGAGAGAGATTCACCATTATTTACACTTAGAAAATAATGGAGAAACTAGTCCCTAATCTTACTCTGAACTCTGTAACTCCAAACAACGGTGGAAGGTAGAAAAGGAAGACTGTGTGGTGTTCCCAAATTAAAGGCGAGACACGGAACATCCTTAACCCTGAAAAAAAATAGTTTTGTTGTGAGAGAACCAAAACTGTTTAATCAGCTACCCAAAGACCTAAGGGACACGAATGGTGTTGCAGTGGACATCTTTAAAAGAAGATTAGATGCCTGGCTCAAAACAATCCCCGATGAGCCGAGCGTACCTGGCTATGTGAGATGGAGAGTACAAGAAACCAACTCACTACTTCACCAGGCCAACTAGAGAGGAGGGGCGACAAGCTTGACCTTCGTGAAATGAGAAAGCATGGCGCGGAACATTTGAAAGGTTGAAAGGTATAATACTACAATGACTTGTTATGGCGTTAACGTCTTTTCATATAAAAAAAAAACTCTTCTCTGCTTTATCACAGTTTAGCGTATTTTGGCTATTCTTTTCAGCAATTTTTCCAAATACTCTGGTGTCAAATTATTTATTGAACTCTTGTAGATATTCCGAAAGTTAAGTGGGGTTAGTTGGACCACGTGATTTTACTTTTTTGTCAAGTTCATCGTACATAATATCAATTGGGTTTGAATCTGTTTTTCAAGGAGGCAAATTCAATTCTATTTCTTTTGGACTTTCGAACCAATATAATCTATCGTCCCTTACTGTCATTTTTTTTTTTGTCCTCCGCGGCTCTTCTTGTTTACTGAGCCTGTCCCCTCTTGTCTACGTGCAATATCTCTTTGGGATAGCCCAAGACGATGCACAGCCATTATTTCGGTCCGTTTCTTTGTAGGAATTTCTTTCTTGGGAGCCATTATTAATTTCTCAAAAAATGTTGACACACTTCATGTTCAGTTCTCGGTCCTTGAACAATGTTTGACAACTAATCTGTGAAAAATATGTAAAAAAGTAAACCGGAAAATTTTTTGAATGCCTTATAATACGTACGAAAATGCAGCCTGCGTGAAGAGATTCAAAGTTAAAAAATTTCATGAATATAAAATTGAATACAAATAATAACGACAGGAGGACAAAAAGATCAATGCAACTTCATACATAAGTTTATTACATTACGTAATAACTGTTATGATTTTGGTAGCAGGGCTTTTAAGCTATAGCACATTTTTTTATGACACTATAATTTTGACCTCCAGTGTGTGTATATATATATATATATTATATATATATATATACGGGTGTCCCATTCGAAATTAAACAACTTTGAAACTCTGTAATTTTTAAAGTATTAATGTGAGAAAGTTGAAACTTTGCCAGTTACTACACCATATGCATAAGTTTTTGTCTTAATGTTTTTTACTTGTTTCAGATTGAATTCTGTTTACACCACAAGAAAAAGCGAAATGTGTGTTATGGATGGCTAAGTTGAAGTCCCCTACTCTGGCGCAACGGCGATTCCGTACAACCTTTTACAAGGAACCACTCACCAGAAGAGACCTATTTGCATGGACCAAGAAATTTGAGGAGACTGGCAGTGTTCTAAAGGAACACTCTGGGTGTCTACAATCTCCTTACTAATCGAAAGCCTGGTAAACTGTGATGAAATTTAACCTTAAAACTTAAAGCATACAATCAGTATGTAATAAAGCTGCTCGTGTATCATATTCGAGCATGAGTGCTAGACAATGATGGGCGACATGAGCACTTAACGATGGGCGACTGCTCAGTTGCACAGGGTGACTGCTCATGTATATATATATATATATATATATGTTATACATGAGCAGTCACCCTGTGCAACTGAGCAGTCGCCCATCGTTAAGTGCTCATGTCGCCCATCATTGTCTAGCACTCATGCTCGAATATGATACACGAGCAGCAGCCCCCTTTTAATCTGAAGCACTCAGACAAACCAACGCGATATCATACACTCGTTGTTCTCGTGTTTGCACTTCAACCACTTAGCGACCTTGCATCCGCTTAGGAACTCCGCGTGGAAACCTTGACTTTGAGAACTTCGTGCTCTCTTTGTCTCACGGTCACACACCTTTCTGACTCATGTGAGAATGGACTCTTTCGTATATAAGGAGGGGTCCAGCATTTGGAAAGCAGATACTAGAGTAGAGCACATCGGGAATGATTAAAGAATAGACCGTAGCGAGCAAAATTATTCAACTGATCTTCTCGGAGTGTCTCTGCCTAGGTCTCCGCGGGTAACGGGGTGCGAGTTGCCCCGTTTGTCATTAGCTTGTGCTTGAGACCTTAGAACGGGCCGGTGAGTGCCTTAGAAGAGGGTCTTCTACCCTGGGTGAAGGGGGGCATTTCATCCCGTAGGGAATACGCTTTATATCGGAATATCGAGATTGAGGATCTGACTGAAGGAAACGCCAGCAGACTCAAATCTTATTTATTCTAACGTGACTTTAAAGGTCAATCTTAGACTTAAGAATCACTTTATTATAACCTTTATAAACTTGAATCGAAGAAATACTTTTATAAACATTTGCTTGCAATCCGCTTACCCGAATTTAATTAAATTGCGTAAAATTTAAAGTTGACTTTCAGTTAATCCATTCTCGACGGGCGGAGATAAGGGCTAAGGGAAACTACAAGGACTCCGTAAGCGACGAAGATATAGTCGGCGCACTCTGTGGTCACGTCTGGGCTCAACAATGAGAGGGTCCAGACGATCCAGGAGTACTTTATTATACTCTCTTGGAGTCACTAAAAATATAGCCAAGGGACGTATAATATATACACACATGTTATGTTTATATATATATATATATATGTATGTATATGTATATATATATATATATATATGTATATATATATATATATATATATATGCATATATATATATATATATATTATATATATAATATATATATATATATAATATATGCATATATATATATATATATGTGTGTGTGTGTATATATATATATACTCTGTGTGTGTATATATATATACGTATATATGCATATATATATATATATATATATGTGTGTATATGTATATATATATATACTCTGTGTATATATATATATATTATATATATATATATATACAGTGTATATATAATAAACACAGACCGGGCATGGAACAAGGCAGTCTACTAGGAAAATTAAATTCACTATCGTCTGAACAAGTAATGGTAAACGAAAAACACTACAGTTTTTTCTTTTTCATGATGTTAGCCAGACATGGGCAACGGGTCACTCGCAAAGAGGGCCCAGAGATATAGCTTCCATCACCATTTACCTGCAAAGCAGATAGGATCCAGCTTTGGAACAGGTGTAGCTGTAACCCCTAGATCGTGTCCCAAAGCTGGTTCCTATCTGCTTTGCAGATAGATGGTGAGGGAAGCTATACATATATATATATATATACATATATATATGTATATATATATATATATATATATATATATATATATATATTGCTATATATATATATATTATATATTGCTATATATATATATATATATATATTGCTATATATATATATATATATATATTGCTATATATATATATATATATAATATGTATGTATATATATATATATTGCTATATATATATATATGTATTGCCCACGTCGGGCTAACATCATGAAAAAGCAAAAAATATAGTGTTTGTCATTTACCATTACTTATTCGGACTATAGTGGATTTAATTTTCCCAGTAAAGTTCCTTGTTCCATGCACGGTCTGTGTGTATCATGAAAAATCCTCAGGGGACCAGTCTGAGTTCAATCCCATATATATATATATATATATATATATATATATATGAGGCGACGGCGGGGGTCAGGCAGGTCAGGCTTAGCCTGACCTAACTTTAAAAGAAAAATAAATTTAATTTCCTGGTCATCATGTAATATTTAAATTTGTGTATTTCAAAGTTCTATTTATTATGGTCAATTTATTAGAGCAATATAAATTATAGAATGCCGCATTTTTTCCTTCTCTCCATGCACCGCTTCTTTGGGCAAAGTCAGACTTGTTTCATGACGCCTGAGCGACCGAACGCATTAAGCCACAAAGCCAGGTCAGGCATCATTTCCGATGCCTTGCATCACACTTATGAAAAAATGAAACTTTTATGAAAGTTAATGTAATTTAAAATCAACATTAGTATAGCATCTGTCAAATCAATCAGATAAGTATATAATTTTGTCAATCTATTTTTTCAAAGAAGAGAAAAGCGAGTACATATTCTGCATGAGAAGGTGCCCCCTCAGGGCATTCGATTCCGCTCGTATGTAGGAGAATTACGAATTCTGTTTGATTGAGGACCTTGGTGTAGTGGATAGCATGTCCGACCGGCAATTGAATGATCCCTGGTTCGATTCCTGGGAGGTGCCTCACTTTTCATTTCTTCGTTCTTTCTCCTCTTCTTGTGCGGACGCTCTTCTAGAGAAGCGTCGTTCTTTACATACATATATATATATATACATACACACATATATATATGTTTGTGTGTGTATATATATATATACTGTATATATATTCTGCTCGATTTTTTAGTTCACTCAGAACAAAAATTAAAGGACTTATAAGGACAAATTTGCTCGAATTTTTAGTTTGTTCACAACAAAAATTAAATGACATAATGACAAATTACCCATCAATATAATTCCCTTCTTTTTCTATAACCTCCTCCCACCTGTAGAAAAGTTTTTTTATGTCACGTTCGAACAAATCCCTTGGTTTCGAGTTTAAAAGAGCGATTACTTCGTTTTCGATAGCTTCCCTGGATTGCAACTTTTGTCCATCTAGGTGGTGTTGCAGACTTCTGAATAAATGGTAGTCTGAAGGTGCGATGTGCGGAGACTAAGGTGGATGAGGCATTTTTTCCCAACCAAATGCCTCCAATTGGGCAGTGATGATTCTAGCAGTGTGAGGGCGCACGTTATCCTGGTGGAATAGAACACCTCTGCTGTCTGTTGTTTGCAGTTAAAATGTGTATATATGTACGGCATGCGAAGGTACCCCCTCAGGGCATTGGTTTCTGCTCGTATGTAGGAGAATTACGACTTCTGATTGATCGAGGTCCTTGGTGTAGTGGATAGCATATCTGACCGGCAATCGGATGATCCCGAGTTCGATTCCCGGGAAGTACCTCATTTTTCATTCGTTTGTTCTCCCTCCTCATCTTGTGCGGAACGCTCTTCTACACAAGCGTCGTTCTTTACATTAATTATACTGTTTTGTTTGCAGTTAAAATGTGTATATATATATATATAAATATATATATACATATATATATATATACATACAGGGTGGGCGGAAAGTAGCTCCCTAATTTAAATTACATATAAATTATGTATAAATTGTGATTGTATTGTTATATTGTTATGGTGTGTTCTCTAAAGTGGTACAATTGTAACGGTAATCTTTTTTTCTCTAAAGTGTTCTTTGTGTTCTCTAAAGTGGTACAATTGTAACGGTAATCTTTTTTTCTCTAAAGTGTTCTTTGTGTTCTCTAAAGTGGTACAATTGTAACGTTCATTTTTTTTTTTCATTTCAGATTGAAGGGTAACATGGCTGAGCGTTTAACACTGCAGGAGCGTGCCTAGTTGGCGGCACGGTACGAAGTTTGGCAATCTGTCGTTCGAGTTCAAAGATGGTGGCGGGCCATTCACGGACCACGTGCCCAAGTGGACCCGAAAACAATCAAGAACTGCCACTCGAAGCTCATGACCACGGGGTCTGTGGCAGATGTTCGAAGATGTGGTCGCCCTTCGACATCCAGGGCCCAGGAGACGGTGCAGGCAGTTCAGGAAATGTTCGCACGGAGTCCACGAAAGTCAACTCGCCAGGCAGCTCGGGAAAGTGGACTCTCCCGCTACTCAGTGCGAACTGTGCTGAAGAAGGAGCTGAACTGGCGTGCGTGGAAGCCGCATTACTGCCAATCTCTCTCGGACGAGGACTGCGACATTCGCATGGAGTTCGGGGAAATCATGCTGGCTTGGCATGAAGACTGGCCCCATCTCTTCCGCAACATCCTCTGGAGCGAGGAGGCGGTGTTCCACGTCGGAGGCTTTGTCAACCGCCACAATTGCCACTACTGGGCAGGAGAGGATCCCATGGTTACCGCTGAAAAACGGCAGAATCGGTTCAGTGTAACGGTGTGGTGTGGTATGACCTCAGATCAGGTTGTGGGCCCGTTCCTTCTGCGCAACACCATGAATGCTGAGCGGTACCTTGCTATGTTGCGAAACGAGGTCTGGCCGGTTGTCAGCACATGGGAGAACATCGACGATCTGATATTTATGCAAGATGGCGCCCCTCCGCACTTCGCTCTTGTTGTCCGTGAGTGGCTGGATGCCCACTTCCCTGGGCGTTGGATGGGTCGTCGTGGTCCACATCAATGGCCAGCCAGGAGCCCCGACTTGACACCGTGCGACTTCTTTCTTTGGGGGTGGGTAAAGGAAGAAGTCTACCGCACCAAACCGAGGACATTGGAAGAACTGGAGGACCGAATTCGGGAAGTCATGTCCTCCATCCCGCCGGAGTTCCTGCTAAAGTCAGTGGACGCCATTCCTGGGCGGCTCCAGAAGCTGGTGGAAAGAGTTGGAGCCCACATTGAATTTTAGAGAAAACCTACCATGTATGCCTACCTTTTCATATTATTTCTTCTGAAATAAATGGATAATATACGTATTTTTTTACCAATCCAAAATAGGGAGCTACTTTCCGCCCACCCTACATACATATATATATATATATGTATATATATATATATATATATATATATATATATATATATATAATATACACACACAGTATATACCGTGTGACCACAAAAATTGTCCCTGTTTTTAATCGCTTATTACTCAGTCATTATTGCAGCTTCACAAATGAAATAAAAAGCATTCGAAAGAGAACATTTTAAAGTTTTATTTAATTTTTTCGATATCCTGGATACGAAATCAGTACTTATAAAAAAATGACAGTTTTATCCACCACAATCATGGGTTATTTGTCATGTGACCAAAAATTGTCCCTGTTTTTAATCGCTTATTACTCAGTCATTATTGCAGCTTCACAAATGAAATAAAAAGCTTTCGAAAAATAATATTTAAAAGTTTTATTTAATTTTTTCGATATCCTGGATACGAAATCAGTACTTATAAAAAAATGACAGTTTTATCCACCACAATCATGGGTTATTTGTCGGACATGCAACGTGTTTTCATCGCAGAAGAGATGATCAAACATGGCTCGTAGTTGCCACCCAACGGTCTTTCAGACGACAATACGGTCAGCAAAGGACCATAGATCCTAAAACGATTCGCAGGATTTTCGCAAAATGGAAACATCACGGCTCAATCAAGAACATGCATAAAGGCAACTCTGGGCGCAGCAAAGGTGTGCGAACCGCTGAAAACATTGATTCAGTCGCAAATCAGCTTGAAACGGACAACAAGAAATCTGTGAGACGACTATCAGCTGTGACAAGAATCAAACGGGAGAGCATTCGGAAAATAATCACGTTGGATTTGAGAATGAAGTCATTCAAAATTATGTGTTTGCAACAGCTTAGCGAACAAGACTACCAGCGTCGTTTGATGTGTTGTGAAGGCATTGAAACAATAATTGAACAAAACCAGATAAGATTAAGTGACATAATATTCAGTGATGAATGCCACATCTATCTCAATGGGTTCATCAACAGACAGAATTACCGGTGTTGGTCACAAAACAAGCAAAATATACACTTGGAGAAACCTCTGCATTCACCAAAAGTTACTGTTGGTGTGGTTTGAGTAGCAGCAAGGTTTATGGTCCTTACTTTTTTGAGGACCCAGAGACAAGGAGACCGCTTTCAGTAACTTCAGAAAGATATGTAGAAATGCTGAACATTGTTTTTGAACAAGAAAACTGCAGTAACAACAAAGATTCATTTCTCATCGCTCGCAGTTTCCCTGGCCCGCAAGATCTCCCGATCTATCACCTATGGGCTTTTTTCTCTGGGGATTTGTCAAGGACAAAGTATTCAGGCAAGAGCCATCCTCTATCGAAGAATTAAAGCAAGCGGTGGTAGAGAGTGTACAGTAGGGTGGATCGATTTTACATTTTTTTCGATTTCCATATTCTAATAGAGACAAAAACTTGCGCATGCATGAGAAAATAGCCTCTGCAAAATCTTAGCTTAATAGGTAATCATCTTCTCCCCCCGGCAGAGCGATGAAAATCATATTTTAGTAGTCAAAAACGTATTTTTAAACCCTAGCCTAGAGTCATAAAATTTTGCGTGTGTTATTTCATGCCTAAGCAACGATATAAATGCTATGGGAAATATATAAATGCATTATTTAAGACAAAGAGCCGATCTGAAAATATGTATATAAATTACCTATTTTTTCAACATTTGACGTTGTTGCCGGGGGCAAAAGATATTAACGTAGGACAACGTGCTTGGAAAAACGATCATATGATGTCTTTTTCATCGGCTTTATAGTTATTAGGAATAATTTTGATGCATATTGAAATATTTTAAAAATTATAAGAAAAATACGTTTTTGACTACCAAAATATGATTTTCATCGCTCTGCCGGGGGCAGAAGATGATTACCTATTAAGCTAAGATTTTGCAGAGGCTATTTTCTCATGCATGCGCAAGTTTTTGTCTCTATTAGAATATGGAAATCGAAAAAAATGTAAAATCGATCCACCCTAGTGTACAGTCCATTGAATGCAGCGTTTTGGAAAATGTAATAAATAACTTCCTTTCCCGTTGTGTGAAATGTAAGAATGTCCAGGGACGTCACTTTGAACACATGTAGAATAAATTAAAACTTTAAAATGTTCTCTTTCGAATGCTTTTTATTTCATTTGTGAAGCTGCAATAATGACTGAGTAATAAGCGATTAAAAACAGGGACAATTTTTGTGGTCACACGGTATATATATATATATATATATATATATATATATATATATGATATCCATAAAGTCACTCATCATAGGAAAATACATTTATTTTGTTTATTTATTTATTTTGATTTATTTATTTGTTCGAAATGATTCCCACCAATCTCAAAACATGTTTGTAAACGAAAAAGCAGGTTTCTTTGAATGTTGCTCAACGTATTTGGCCTGACGGAGACATAAATAAATAGGCATTGCTTCTGTTCCTATGATGCGTAACTTTATGGGCACCTTATATATATATATATATATATATATATATATATAGTGGACCTAGTTTTAGCCATTTAAAGTGATAATGATTTAATTGTATGCAACGATTGATTAAGGCAATGACTGACTGATTACTTTAATGAAAGGCTGGGTTAATAATTTATGATGTAATACAGTATCACCGATTGGAATGAATGGTTATTTGATTAGGTCCACCATACTATTGGAAGTGACCGAAATGGCAGCGAGGGTCACCAGCTTGATTTACGCCCAAGCAAATTAATGTTAAGGTTATAAAAGACACCTTATGGGTTTTGTAGTTTATTATGAAAATAAATCCGTTATTTTATTCACTGTGACATAACAAAGAATTGACAGTAATTAATTGGTAGTTTTACGTTGTGCTTATGACATGGACTTAGCTAATAAGATGAAATGTTAATAGCTTAATTGACACGTAATAATGTACTCATTAATGGTATGTAAATGGCATGCGATATGGAACATTGAATGGGCCTAGTTAATGATATAAAGAATGCACGTGCGTCTGGTACATTGAATGGAAAACATGACACTGATTAAGTAGGCTAAATGATTGCATGGATGCACATAGAATAATTGATGTGGCCTAATAATAATGGATTGAAATGCTTGCACAAATATCATTTATACTGTATATAAGAAATTATGTGATGTTAAATGATTACGTCAAGCGAATATTTAGTTAAACACACAAATATATGACTTGAACATAATGACGGATGATACGCGGAATAACGGTATAAAAATGACACTTGAATTGGATGACAGGCCTACCGCGTTATTAACGGGAGTCAATGGACGCGTGATTACACACTTTGGGAGTATAGCCTACCGTTCAGCGGTAGGCTAATGTAGGCTTCACAAGAGTACTTAGGATAGGGGGTACTTATCTTATGGTGACGTAAACTTTGTTGAAGGCGGGTTGAAAACGAACCTATTACGCAGATTGGAGTTGTCGTTGTCCGTTAAGCCTCTTGAGATGATGGATGTAGGCTTCGTGGAGGCCTGAGGTGATGTTACTTCTCGAGGTGCAGGCTGGCCTTATGAGGTGCGGCGTAGGCCGCAAACCGCATGCCCGAAGTGATTCCGGTTGGGCCTCGAAGGATTGCTTCTGCAGGCGGTCTGTAGATCTTACGTGATGACAACTGTAGGCCCTGAAGAAAGTAGCGGCCGCGGCCCCTCGGCCAGGGGGCCGGAAAACGGCTGGTGGACGCGCTGCTCACGTGATGATGGTGAGCGTACGGGTGAGTGAGAGTGAGTATAAGTGGAAGCTCCTTTTATACCGTAGGCCTGTGACGTAGACTTCACGCCAATTCTTAAGACGCTTTGTCCACGCGTCTTTTAGTTGTTAACGGTTTTCGTTCGCTCCCATTGGGAAGAAATAGACGCTCCATTGTTTGACTCTTGCCCACGTGTTTTTTTCAAGTTCTTTGATGATACCGTGGAAGTAAAGGATCTGTCTATTTGTTGGTCTATTTCTTGTCGATCCGCTACATATATATATATTGAATTTATATATATAATATATATTTATTGAAAATAGTCTCATATAATGTAAGGTCAGTGAAGAATTCAACTGTAGATGTTCACAAAATCTGCGACAGTGCAGATTTGATACTCCTGCAGGAGCACTGGCTACCTAAGCAAGAGCTAAAATTCCTCTCTACCACCCATGATGACTTTATGTACCATGCGTCATCAGCAGTAGACTTGTCAGATGAATTAAGGTACGGTAGGCCTTTTGGTGGTGTTGCTTTCTTATTAAGGAAAAATTTGTCAAAACATATACAATTTTTAACAAGCGATAATGTAAGGTTGTTAGGCATTGAATTACAAGTGAACAATGATTGCATATTATTTGTAAACTGCTATTTACCATACAACAGCGGCAGTAATCTAGATGAATACATTGATTTGCTGTACAAAATTAAGTCACTATCAGATAGCCCCAAATATTCTCACTGTATAATAATGGAGGACTTTAACGCACATGTGAACTCGGAATTCTTTGTAGAATTGGGTAACATGTGCGAGTCGGCCAATTTAAGTATAAGTGATGTAGATGTATTAGGGGTAGCCAGTGGTAATTTTCCATACGTTAGTGATATGAGTGGTACCACCAGGTGGATTGATCATTGTCTTACTAGTAATAATCTAAAGGATCGAACTGTTAGAGTTCATATTCTGCTTGATTTCCTTCTTTCTGATCATAGACCCTTAGAAATATTAATTAACGTTACCAATTTATGCGCAACACGACTTAACAAGAACTCAATAGGTAAGAATAATCGCATCGATTGGTCCAATGTTACGATGCAGCAGAGAATAGAATGCAAAGACAGAACAAGTCACCTCTTTAATAATTTATAAATTTTGTACCTTGCCTGTAATAATTCCTTGTTCAAATGATTCTCACTGTAAACTCATAGATAGGTATTATAGTAAGATAATATCCCTATTAAGAGAAGCAGGAAGCCCCCTGATTAAATCTTACAAATATCATACTAAGATTATTCCTGGATGGAATGATTTTATTGCCCCCCTGAAGAGGGAATCGAAAGACGCCTATGATTCGTGGTGCTTTCATGGTAGACCCAGATTAGGACCAGTATACATGAATATGTGTAGAAGTCGGGGTCAGTATAAGGCGGCCATATGGCGATCTAAACAGGAAGAAGAGGCTATTCGAGCATCAAAAGCCTGTGAAGCTCGCATAAATAACGATAATAACAAATTTTGGAAATTTATTAAGAATCAAACGGGTGTCAAAAATGTCCTCCCTCCGACAATCGATGGGTGTGTCGGGGGAGGATGAAATTGCAAAGCTGTGGAAAAACCACTATTCTAACATTCTTAATAGTGTGAGTAGGGATAATCTTAAGATAGATTGCAGCGAAACGATTGTGGGGAGGGACAAGGGAAAATACTTTGATATCATTTTCTGAAGTAAAGAGGTTAATTAAAGAGTTAAAGACTGGTTCTGCGTCAGGGGTAGATGACTTATCGAATGAGCACTTAAAATATGCCATTGACGTAGTATGTCTGCATATATCATTGCTCCTATCAGCCATGCTTGCTCATAGCTATATCCCTGCAGAGTTCATGAGGGTATATATCTTGCCCCTGGTCAAATATAAGTACGGAGACATTCTCTCCAGCAATAATTACAAGCCTCTTGCTGTCGCTTCCTGCTTCTCGAAACTACTAGAAAAACTCTTGTTACTCCGATTAAATGATTTCCTATGGACATCTAATCAGTTTGGCTTTAAAAGGTCCCAATCAACTGACCTGTGTATCTATGTACTTAAAGAAACAATATCTAAATACATTGACAGTAATTCAACTATTTATAGCTGTTTCCTAGATATAAGTAAGGCATATGATAGGGTGAACTACAATATTTTATTTGCAAAACTTGAAGACAGGAAGGTTCCCATGTACATATTAAATTTATTGAAATTTTGGTATTCCACCAATCTTTCACAGGTAGGTGGGGCAATGTACTATCCGAGTGTTTTGGCTCCTCTTGCGGGGTGAGACAAGGCTCCTTGCTCTCCCCTATGCTGTTTAATGTGTATATTGACGGATTAATTGCTTCACTTAATGAGACAACAGTGGGATGTTGTATAGATAACACAAGGATAAATAACTTAGTTTATGCCGATAATATGGTGTTAATAAGTCCCTCTGTTAAAGGTGTGGATCGGCTACTAAACGTCTGCGAAGTGTATTCGCAGAAACGTGATATTCTTTTTAATGTCACTAAAACTAAGGTTATCCAATTTCATCCTAAAAGCTGTAATCAGCCAGCTGATATAAGGTTTAAAATGAATGGTGAAGTAATTGAGGAAGTACAAGAGTTTAAGTATTTGGGTCAAACTATTACCAGCTCCTTGAGTGATGACTCGGATATAAGAAAACAATCTCGAAGCCTGTGTGCTAAAGCGAATATGACCATAAGGAACTTTCGATTCTGTACAAGTGAAGCTAAAGACACTCTCTTTCGTACTTTCTGCAGTAATATATACGGACAGCAACTGTGGGTGAATTATAAAAAAGTTTCTGGCAGAACCCTAAATTTGCTGTACAACAGGTCTTTTAGACTCTTACATAAATTACCCCCTAGATGCTCAGCTTCGCAAATGTTTGCTACCCACAATGTCCCGAGCTTCCCGGAGGTAACAAGACGTGCTCAACACAGTCTAATGAAAAGAATTAAAAAATCAACCAACCCGATCATCCAAGCTATCCATGAGTCCTGCAATTTATCCTCTAAGCTATGGACTTCTTGGTACGAAAACGTCTGTCTGTAGCTCCACTTAACTTCGACATTGCAGTATTATTTCTAATCAATTGTGTATATTTCTATCCTAGTATATGAACTGTCATTGTATTAATAATATTTGTCATATGGACTATAGTGTGCCAATAAACCTTTTCATTTTCATTTTCATTTTCATATATATTCGAAATGTTTATTCCATATGACTAAATGAAAATTTTCAAACTACTACTAAAAGTGTTTGTGTGCAGTTCTTACAAATAGGACTATATAAGCATGTCCCTTAACGTCGAGGTCCATTTCTGAAAAATAATTCTTTTGAAAGTCTACATCAGTGCTATAAGTCCGTCCGAACTTTTTCTTTTTTATTCAAACATGTTTTTTATTTTTACATTTCTGCTTTGAATGTCGGGTCAAATGAACTTTTGTAACACCACAACTGAGGAAGTGACAATTACAGACAAGTGTGAAATTTTGTAAGTGATACGTTCTTTATTAATTTGTGTAACACAGTGAATATTATTGATTTTGAAAATTAAATTAATGTATTTTCACTTATTGCAGACAGATTGTATCAATTCTAAGATATTTCTATTCGCAAACATGTTCAAAATGTCGTGATAGTTCAAGCTAAAATTTCGTATTTAACAACGAGTTTCCAGTTGTACAGATTTGTTCTCTACAAACATTCTTTTAACCCTTTGAGGATATAGTTACTAACATATCTAACATTGAATAACAATAAGACTTACACTTTTTAGTTCAAAGAAACGTACGAGTATATCTGTCGTCAAAGTGTTAAACCAACTCGAAACTTTTCGAATAATGCCTACAATTTGGCTCAATCGTTATATAAACTAGCAACTACGTTTGATTTATCGTTTACTATGTAATTTCTGATCACTGCTTGGAACCAAATCCAAATCGGTGCTTGTAGTGACGACGCTGATTCTGATCGATTATATATCTTGCCCAGCATCTAACTTGAATCGTGAATCTCTTCGTTTTAAGACCAAGTACACACACGCACGAGGTGTACTTCTGAATACACGAAAGGCCTTAGAATCATTTTCTTTTTTGGGTTTGCATCATTATTCATTTCATGTGTTTAATTATGAAATTCATTCCATATATATATATATATATATATATATATATATATAATATATATATATATATATACATAGGGTGGTTCTTATTTGTATGGTAAAAATTAAAAATGTAAATTTTGGATGGCTCACTATTCCATTTTTTTCTAATTGGTATAAAACTCTTGCAATTGTAATTTCATGAAAATTAAATAATATTTAAGGGTGCCTCATAGGACCTACAGAAAATCAGTTGACAGCAGTTTTCTTCGAGCAGTAGAAGTGCGTAGGTGTGTTTTGCGGTACGACATTTTTATTATTATTGTACAGTAAATTTAATTGCAATATGAGCCAATTTACGTGTATTTTACATATATATATATATATATATATATATATATATATATATATATGCTGCATGGTATCACTAGATGAAAAAGCCAGAAGGAAAGAAATTAGCAAGCAGAAAGAAATTACAAAATTTCAGAAAAGATTGGAAAAAAGTGAGGCAGAGAAACGAAATTGTGATGACATTGTACAGTTTTTGTCTTCAAGCACGAGTGACAATGAAACAGAAGCAGTGAGTGCAGCTGGTAGTCCTGGTCCATCACATCCTACTCCATTGCCAAAGCGAGCGCGAAAGAATGTGATCACTCCGGAACTTGCCACTGCTTTGGATCGGTGCAAAGTAAGTAACAGGAAGGCTGTTTATATCACTGCCGCAGCCGCTTCCAGCTTAGGTAAAGATGTAAGTGGGTTAAACATCAATAGATCCTCCCTACAAAGAGCAAGAAAATTTCATCTTTCTAATCTAGCAAATAAAGTAAAAGAGGACTTCCATGTGACTGTGCCTCTTATAGTTCATTGGGATGGAAAACTTCTCCCCGATTTAACAGGTAAAAAGACAGTTGGGCGCCTTACCATTTTGGTTTCCGGGTCTGGGGTCGATCAGCTTCTAGGAGTGCCAAAGTTAATGAATGGAACAGGAAAGGCAATAGGTGATGCTGTATATGCAGCCATCGGAGAGTGGGGCATCAAAATTGAAATTTGTGGCATGGCTTTCGACACGACTGTTGCAAACACGGGTCATAAATTAGGAGCGTGTGGGCTTTTAGAAAGAAAAATGGGGAAAACAATACTATCATTTGCATGTCGTCACGATGTGTTGGAACTTGTTCTCGAAAAGGTATTTTCGCTCACAAATGTAACATCTTCAGGGCCAGACATACAACTCTTTAAGCGTTTCCAAACTCAGTGGGGTCTCATTGATCAAACAAAATTTAGGACGGGATTAGATGACAGGGAGGTGACTATGAAAATTACAGATGATTCAAAGGAAGTAGTTCTCGCATTCGCCAAGCAGCAGCTTAAAAAAATGCAACCTAGAGAAGATTATCGAGAGTTACTCCATATGACAATTATGTTCTTGGGCGGCATTCCATCAGGAAGGGTTCGTTTTCGAGCTCCAGGAGCACTTCATAGAGCACGATGGATGGCACTCCTTCTGTATTGTTTTAAGATCTTCATGTTCGGTCGAACAAAAGAATACGTCGGATTATTCAAAATAACAACAAAGGAGGAAATGGGACTGCGCAAACTGCTTTGCTTTGCCATTGGAGGAGGCTATATCCAAGCCTGTTTCTCTGCTCCCATTTCTGCCTCCGCTCCACAGAATGATTTGAAGTTTTTGAAAAGCCTTAAGAACTATTCTACAATCAATAAGAATGTATCTGAAGGTGCTCTCCAAACGTTCATTCGTTACACGACAAACCAAAAACTTCTTCAATATTTTGGGTGTTTCTGTTGACTTTCTTAAAAAGGATCCTCAATTCTAGCAACAGGACAAAGATTATAAAGTGGCCGAGAAAATTGATGCTGCTGAAAGGGGAGTTGCTTTGATTCAAGAATAAAATAATCACATAACTTGCGATGAAGAACAATAACAATTCTTGCTTCAAATTGTCTCTCATCATCGGAAAATGATGCCTGATGACAAAAAATCTACTGTGCTTTCAGTCTTAAAATAAAATACGAGTCCAGCTCAATTTCATTTTCTATTAAATCAACTGAGTGTCAGTGCCATTAACTTTCAAGAGCTATTTAATTTATTGTTTTTGTTTTTGCTGTTCTAATATATCTGTACTATTTTTTTATATAGAACAATATCTTAAGATGTATGTTAATATTCTATTATATTATATTGGTAATATCATGATATTGACCCTTGTGAGGTTACAAAAAATATACAGGGTCTGTCAAAAAAACCAGCCAATTTGAAATCTCTATAAAATGCACAATTTGATAGAGATTTCAAATATTTTTTTACACTAAATAAATAAAAGGCTCATAAATAATGTATGATAATTTTATAACTTTATTTTAAATATTTTAGGAGTTATGCGGTTATTTCTACATGTTGCGAAAATTTCAGTTTTTCTTATGTAATATCTTCTTTTTTCTCTTTTTCAGAATTTGTTTAGATTTAAATTTTTTCGTGAATACCTCTAAATATGCCATTCTCACATGAAGATAAAATAATTATAAAGCATTATAGAGTTGAAAAAGGTTATAGTGCAAGGAAATTACTTTCTGAATTCGATTATAAAGGATGGACTAGATCAGGTTTAGAATACTTATTGAGAACTATCGATGAAACAGGAAGCATTGAAAGGAAGGTTGGTAGTGGGCGACCAAAATCAGTTAGAGTAGATGAAAATATTCAGAACGTGGAGGAACGTATCCTTAGTCAAGAGGATCGACCTGGTAGCCACATGACACCTGCTCAAATATCAAAAGAACTAGAAATATCAAAATCAAGCGTAAGAATGATCATTAAATCTGATCTGCAATTTAAACCATTTAAAAGAGTATATGGACAAAGATTGTCAGAAGTAAACTGTCAGAAAAGAGTTGAGAAATCCAAACGTATTTTATGTATAATAACTGAAGATAAACTTTCCAAGACATTTTTTACAGATGAAAAACGTTTTACGATAGAGCCACCAAGAAACTTACAGAATGACCGGGTTTATTCTGATGTTGCGAGGTAAAATGAAATCCAAGATGAAAGACTGTACGCAACAAGGAGTCACTTTTCTTCTAGCGTCATGGTTTCTGTTGGAGTGTCCAAGTTGGGAAAAACTTCAATATTTTTTATTGAGCCAGGAGTGAAAATTAATGCTCAATATTATTCAAATACCCTGCTTGAGAAAATGCTTCCAGAAATGAGAAACTTGGCTAGTCAAGGTTACTTTATTTTTCAACAAGATGGTGCAACATCACATACTGCCAAAACAACCATCGAATATTTGAAAAAGAATGTGCCTGAATTTCTGGAACCGAATAATTGGCCACCTAACAGCCCTGACCTAAACCCTGTAGACTACGGAATATGGGAAAACTTGGCAGAGAGAGTGTATAGGAACAGAATAAGGGATGTCAATCATTTGCGTGAGTTGATTATCGCAAAATGGGCAGAGCTCCCCCAAGAGCAATAAATCGAGCAATACAGGGTGTCCGTAAGTCTGGACCCATAGGGAAAAATAATAAAATTACAAAATAGTCCAAAAATTTATTTATAATATTTTTTTTATTATTTTTATTATTATTTTTATTATTTTTTTATTATGATCTTACTCCGCTGGAGTTTTATTTGTGGGGGCCACTTGAAAGCCAAAGTGTACGAGGTCAACTTCAGAACATTTTCCACCTTAAAGCACGCATTGTGGAGGCGTGTCAAGAAATTTCTGCGACTGTGATTCAGAAAGTGCTGTCGCAGTGGAGATTACGTCTTCAACTATGTGTGCGACACAACGGCGGACACTTTGAACAGATTATGTAATAAATTTTTGGACTATTTTGTAATTTTATTATTTTTCCCTATGGGTCCAGACTTACGGGACACCCTGTAGACGAATTCAGACCAAGATAAAAAAAAGTGATAGAAATGCAAGGGAATCATATTGAACAGTTCTTTCAATTTTATTAAACTAAAAATTATCTACAGTATATCGTAAAAAAAATTTTTTTCATGTTAAGTAGGAAAATCTCACTTTAGTTAGATTATTAATAAAATTAACAATTCGAAGATATCGTCATAAGAATTTAAAGGATATAGGTGATTACCTATACTTTATTGTGTAAAAAATTCAACTTAATTAAATAAATGGTTTTGTTTTAATAAAGGTTTGAATTTGGCTTAGTTTTTTTTGACAGACCCTGTATATTGATTTTCTTGAATTTTTTTTATACTTTATTTTTTTTAATCAAATGCGAGTCCTTGTAGATCACCGGTAAAAATAATTAGATTTCCTTCCTTGAGATTTTGCATATTTTATGTTTTAGTGAAATGTGATAGATTGAGGGGGTGAGCCAATAAAATTTGCGAATTTGAAAAATAAGAACCACCCTAATATATATAAATGGGAGTTGCTCTCCAAGAAGCTCAAGAACGATGAAGTGGATCTTCGATTTCTTTCAGTATATAAGGGTTAGGATTATATTCGAAAATTCATGAGGTTTAAGCTCTTTAAGAAACCTCTGATGAAAAGCGAGTTCTCCTGAGTTCTCTCATAAACGTTTGCTGAAAGAAATTAAAATTAAACAGAGGTTGTTAATTAAGTGTCGTCCTGGTGTTTCTCACAGTATGCGGGACCTTTGTGATCCCATTTATTTTATTGATTCTAAGATTTTAACTCAGTTTATTGGTAAAAAATCTGATGCTTTGTATACACTTTCTTCGGAACGTCAGAATCGTAAGCTCAGTAATTTAGGCTTAGACTGTAACTTTTTGGTTTATCCTGATAAAATTATTTTTAATTATTCTAATAGAATCTTAACTTCTGACAAAAAGCATAAACTTAGCTTGGGCTTGAATTTGAAGTTACCTATTTTTAATTGGAATTATACTACCTTTCGCACTTTGAAAAATTGTCACAGCATCTTTATAATTTGGCTCATGCTATTAAAACTCTGTACGCCGAATTTTGTTGTGATTTAAAGTATTTAACTAATAAGTTTTACTACTCTTTTAAAGGTTATAGAACATTTTGCCCTTTATCTCCTTTTAATGGTCTTAAAACAGTTCAAAATCTTAGTCAGATACCAATATCATTATTTGTAAACCAGACAAAGTTAAGGGTGTGGTTCGTTATATAATTCTGACTATTTGAATAAGGTGATTAATATTTTGTCGGATGCTTCAAAATTTCGGAAGTCAAACGTAGATGTTTGTATGTACATTAATAAGCTAGAGGGCAAAATTAATAATTACTCGAGCTCTTTTAAATCTAATAATATATTTGGAGACTATTAAAATGAATTATATTCTTTAGGTTCTGCTCCTGGCATTTTATATGGTCTCCCAAAAAACACACAAAACGGGGCTTCCTCTTAGCCCCATACTGTCGGCCATTAGTACTCCTAGTTTTAATTTGGCTAAATTTTTGGTTTCTATTATTGACCTCATAAAGCGTAATCACCACTTTACGTGATTCTTTTATGCTTGACGATTTTATCAAAACTATTAATAATACTGTTTATTACATGACCAGTTTTTATATGGAATTTCTTTTTACCAATGGACCTGTTAATAGGGTTTGTAATATTATAGCTGATAATTTGTTTAGAGATAATGTTGATACCTTTGGTTTAAATACTGTAAGTCTAATTTTTCACGCTTGCTACATCTTGCGGTTGACGATACTGTTTTTAAATTTAATGATTAATTGTATAAACAAGTAGACGGGGTGGCTATGGGTTCTCCCCTGGGTCCATCTTTTGCTAATAGTTTCTTATGCCATTATGAACAGATTTGGTTAAATGATTGTCTCTTACACTTTCGTCCTGTTGCTTACAAACATTATGTGAATGTATGAAAATAAAAACCCACTCTAATAGGCAGAGTTTATTTCCACAACAGTTTCGACGCCCACTGGCTTTTTTCTGTATCCACCCGAGGAGGATGCCAGTGGGCGTCGAAACTGTTGTGGAAATAAACTCTGTCTATTAGAGTGGGTTTTTATTTTCATATTTTGACCTTCACGTAGAAAAAAAGTGAAGTTTTTTGCATTTATTATGTGAATGATTGTTTTATATTGTTCAAACAAAGATCATGCGCCTTTGTTTCTTGAGTACATGAACTCTTGTCATCAGAATATGAGATTTACAATGGAAACCAAGACGAATGATGAATTGCCATTTTCAGATGTTTTAGTCACTCGTGATACGTTCTCATTTATTACTTCGGTTTATCGAAAGAGAACCACTACTTTGTCTGTACCAGTTTTTTAAGTTCAATTCCTTTTAATTTTAAAATTGCCAGTTTAAAATATAGAATTACTCAAGCATTTAGAATCTTTTTCGATTGGTTGTCATTTCATGGGAAGATGGAATATTTTAAATCATCTTTATCCCTCGAATATGATTCATAAATGTATTCACGATCTTCTGAATGATGTCTATCAACTAAAGCAATTGACACCTACAGCCCCTACGTTTAAGGTTTATGTCAAGTTGCCATTTTTGGACCCTTAAATTAGTCTGTATGCTTAAGAATTTACTAATAGACCTTTTCCTCATTGTCAATTTGTTTTTCTTAGTTTGAATAATGTCAGCCTTTTCACATTTTTTAACCATAAAAAAATAAAGAGACTCCCCGTTGCTGTGAGATCCTCGATGATCGTGAATGGGAAGTGACAGTCGCACGGGCAGCCATATTACTTAAAGAAGAACAAGCCTCTTTGAAATTTAAGAGGACTTAGTGATTAAAATGTGGAATTAGACTTATTCCTTTTGTACTTCACTCCTCACTCGACCATATCTTTTAACGTACCTGACCTATTGTTGTTTTTTCCTGGTTCTCATAATTACCTGAGAAACTTTTGCTAAGCTAAGCTAATTAAATGATTAACTATGAACATCTCCTAATCAGTTTGGTTTTAAAAGGTCTCATTCAACTGATTTGTGTATTTATGTATTGGAGGATATTCTATTTAAATACACTGACAGTAATTCAAGTATTTAATTCTGTAATTACACTGGTCAACAAAGATTTTTCATCAGAGTAAAATTTGTGGTGGCTGGATAGCATTTTTCACGCTAATTCCAAAACTGCATTCAGATTTTTTCTAGCACGTATAGTTTTCAAGATGAAGGCATATATATATATATACTACACAGATTTAACCATTTTAAATAGGCAAAATACTAATATTTCAACATTTGATTGTGTTTATTTTATTGTGTTTTTTTAGTTTATTCATCTTATTTATTTCAATTATCTTAATTATACATCTTATGTATTTCAGGTGTGAGCTTTTACGTCTAGCAGCATTGTGATTCAGGCAACAACGCCGTGCTTTGTGTGTCAAAAGATCAGTCCAGTCCAAGAACTTGTTGTGTCAAGTTGGTGTACATTTTTTTTGAATTTATAGTTTGCTCAGGTCAGTCAACATGCTTCGACAATGTAAGAATGACCCCGACAAGTTCTGTTTCGTATGCGGCCAGTTGACAACTAAAACACAGCGACGAAGTATTACAACCGACATTAAGAAAATATACAAGCTATACTTTGGTTGCCATCTAGGTGACCAAGATAAACCATGGGCGCCACATCAAATCTGTTCTGGCTGTTCAAATGGATTACGTGATTGGCTTAACAAAAAGAAAGCTTCAATGCCATTTGCCATACCCATAATATGAGGGAGCCGAGAGATCATCATGAAGACTGTTATTTTTGTAGTGTGAACTTAATGGGGTTTTCTGCCAAGAACAAACACCAGATTGTATATCCAAACTTGGATTCAGCACGTAGACCAGTAAAACATGATGAAACATTGCCCATTCCAATTCCCCCAAGTGATAGGCTAGATTCTATCATAGATGACATGGAAAGTGATGAAGGTGCAACTGGCGTTTCCGGACCATCTACAGAACCAGAGTACACTTTTGAAGGTAGACATTTAGAGCCTAAAAGTTAACCCAAGGACAGTTGAATGATCTTGTTAGAGACTTATCGCTGTCTAAAGAGAAATCAGAGCTTCTCGCCTCAAGACTAAAGGAGAACAATTTACTTGAGAACAATGTTCGTATTAGTTACTACCGAAAGCAGAATTTGAATTAACAGCATTCTTTTCAGTAGACGGTCCTCTCTGTTATTGCCATGACATCAATGGACTATTTACAGCCATATCTCAGACGTATGTGGCATCTGAGTGGCGCCTCTTTATTGATTCGTCGCAGAGAAGCCTGAAAGCAGTTCTTTTGCATAATGTAATATAATGCCATCCATCCCAATTGCCCATTCCGTCCATCTAAAAGAGACATATGACAATATGGATATACTACTTAAGGCAATCAAATACGACAGTCATCAATGGAATGTTTGTGGAGATCTAAAAGTTATAGGAATGCTTATGGGTATGCAGTCAGGATTCACAAAATTTTGTTGTTCCTTTGCCTGTGGAACAGTCGCGCCACTATAGAACATTACACCAAAAGTGACTGGCCACTTAGGTATACATATGTCCCATGGATAAGCAATGTCCAGTCTGTCCCTTTAGTGGATCCCCAAAAGATCTATCTGCCACCTCTTCACATTAAACTTGGTTTAATGAAGAATTTTGTTAAAGCAATGGGTAAAGTCAATTCTGAAGGGTTCCAATACCTTTCAAGGAAATTTCCGAAGGTTACTGCAGCAAAATTGAAGGAAGGAATTTTTGTTGGGCCACAAATAAGGGAGGTTTTGAATGACACTGAATTTGAAAAAGTCCTAAGTCCGCTGGAATTGAAGGCTTGGCTGGCGTTCAAATGGATATGTGAAAACTTTCTTGGAAGCAACAAGTCACCTGCGTATAAGGATGGAGTCAAGAACCTCCTTGATGCCTTCAAAGAAATGGAGTGTCGAATGTCGTTAAAAATTCACTTCCTGCATTCCCACTTAGATTTCTTTCCTGAAAACCTTGGTTCAGTGAGTGACGAGCAAGGAGAGCGCTTCCATCAAGATATTCAGATGATGGAGAAGCGCTACCAAGGATATTGGAATGAAAGCATGATGGCGGACCATTGTTGGATGCTGTATCGTGACAATCCAGGCCAAATTTACGAAAGGAAATCACACTCACAGCGCTTTTAATAAAATAATGTATATATTTTTATTTATAAGTACATTGAATAAGGTATATGATGTATTTGTTGTTTAGCATTCCTAAGTGTGATCTATACATCCATAAATTTTCTTATAGCAATATCAAAAACTTAAAAATATCAAAACCAGTGTATCTATATAACTATACGTGCTAGAAAAACAATAAAACCAGATTCGGAATCAGCGCGATAAATGCATTAAGAAAAGTGTGATCATGTTTGTGATGAGAAAAAAAAGTTTCATTTTGTTGGCCAGTGTTATTATACAACTTTAAAATCTTAAAATTAATTTTTAATATAATTTTTAATGTTCTTATAATTCTATAATTCTCAAACGAAAATATCACGACCTAACCTAACCAATCGTTAGGTTAACTGTACGCCCTTGACGATTGGTTAGGTTAGGTCATGATATTTTCGTTAGTTAGCCTTATAAAGCTAACTAAAGAAGGCTGGGGTCCGAATTCTACATTTGATCCTAATTTTCAACTCAACAGTCTCACTGTAGCTGCATTATGAGGCCAGGTCGAAAATGGAAATTTTTTATTTCTTAAAAAGTACACTATGTGAGACGTTTCATTTTATCATCTTAACAAAATATTAAAATATCAAGCATATGCTACCCATGCTACCCCGAGCACATATCCCCACCCCCTTTTTACCCTCATATTTGCATATATTTAAATGGGAAAAATGTTATTTCTTAAAAAGTACACTATGTGAGAAGGTTTTTTTTTATCACTTTAAAAAAATATTAAAAAATCAAGCATGTGCTACCCTACTACCCTTATCACACGCCCCTCCTCCCTTTTTTACCTTCATATTTGCATATGTTTAATGTTGTTATATGTTACATGATAAGTTGTTTGTTTAATGCTTGATATTTTTATGTTTCAGATAAATGGAAATAATTTTTCAGATAAATAGAAATAATTTGCATTTGCTTTAATTATAATTTGAATTATCATAAATTATAAATTACATATAATTTGATTTTACTTCTGAATATAAACTATGACTACTAGAAACAAGTCCTCAAATGCAGCCTTTGGATATCCTACGGAATTCCCAGCAGCCATGACTCCTTCAAAAGCAGATGTTGTGAGCACTACCTTTTTGTGCGCCGTCGTGAAGAAGCTAAATCAAAAGGATCAGCAACTGCTAATGATTGTTACAGGGTTGTTGTAGAAGATATTGAAGACATTTGGATGAAATTTTCTTCTCCTAGGATTAACACCAAATATCTATCTTAGAGTCAGTCGACTAAGAGAAGAAGCCTCAAAATTGAACAAGGTGCCGTTACATCGAAGAAATGAAAGTTTTGCCTTGAAAGTAGCTCAGTATGATGAAATGTTTGATATATCTTCTTGTGAATGCTGTGATAATGGAATTGATAGGAAATCTCGCAGGTGTAAGGATAAAATACCAATGGCACAATACGAGTCTTTTGTGGGTCAAAAACAAAGAAAGAATCAGTTAGGACCAATTGATCGCATAGCTAGTTCAACAAAGAAGAGATCTTTAGCAAGAGCCCAAGAAGCACAAAACCGTCAACTAAAAGCACAGGAAGAAATGACTGAAGCCACCAATGTTTTACCATCGGAATTTATAGAAAATACCGAAGAAGACATGGATGTAGATTCAGAGATTCAGGATGTAGATTATGAGGCCGATTTAGAATTGACTGAGAATATTCAGAACAGGCACCCCTATAAAAACCTAGCATTAACAGCAGATCGTTATCGTGTAAGTTCTACAGCTGCAGCTGCAATAGTCAATGCAGCTTTAAAAGATATGGGGATCCTTAACCACACCTACATGCTTGACAGAAAGAAATTAGAAAGCGGAAGAAATCGCAAGGGTGAAACAAATACTTTTAGGTCTAAATCCGAAAATCTGAAGATGGAGTGCTTTGGATTTGATGGAAGGAAAGATAACACATTAATTAAAAGTGGAAAGATAAAAGAACACTATGTTGTGAAAGAACCTGGAAGCATCTATGTAGACCATGTCATACCAGATAATGGAACTGCTCGCTGCATAGCAGAAGAGTTGATAACTATTATTACAGACTCGAACAGCACAGATATTATCAAAGCTTTACTGTGTGATGGTACTCCTGTAAATACAGGAAAAATTGGTGGAGCCATAAAACTGGTTGAAATTCACCTTACCAGACTAGTGCAGTGGTTGGTGTGCCTCTTGCATTTGAATGAGCTGCCTTTTATGCACGTTTATAAAGCCATTGATGGTAAAACAACAGGTCCAAATACTTTTGTGGTTTCAATTGGGAATAAACTGAAAACAGATTTAACAAAATTGGAGGTAGTCAAATATTCTCGCGTAAAGGGAAACATTAAAGAAATTCCAGCAAATGTTGTGAAAGAGCTAAGCAGTGATCAAAGATATCTCTGTGATATGTGTCTGGCAGTGCAAACTGGAGAGACTTCTCAAGATCTGTCCACTCGATCCCCAGGTACCCTTCACCATGCTCGCTGGCTAACTCTAGCCAACAGGGTCCTTCGATTATATATCTCAACGCCAAATCCCGATAAAAACCTTCAAGAGAGTCAAGATTATTATGCAGTTCTATGCTCCAGGGTGGTTTTTGATAAAATCTCATCCAAATGCAACTGTTAGTGCATATAACTTTTGGCATTTAATGTGCTTGCTTCGAAATTTAGATGAACAACATAGATCAATCTTAGAACCAGTATTAAAGAATAACACCTACTTTGCCCACCCAGAAAATATACTCACATCAATGGTAACTGACAAGAGACTAGAAATTAGGGAGCAAGCTATTCAGAAAATCATCTTTTCAAGAACAGGATTTTCAGGTACCAGAAACTTTGAGTTGCTTCAAACCCTCAATTTCCAATCTACTGACTACACCGAAATAATCGATTGGCAAAAAGAGATCATTACTCCTCCACCGCTGCTAAACAATTTTAGAGACGATAAGCTAGTACAGGCTACATGTAAGCCACTGGAGGTAGCTTCTTTTCCATGCCACAGTCAAAGTGTGGAAAGGACAGTGACTCTAGTAACAAAGTCATGTCAGGAAATAATAGGATATGACAACCGTCAAAAGTTTATCTTGAACTCATTAGAATCAGGGCGAAAACTGCCCAAGTTTGAATGGAAAGCCCAATGGAATGAGTAAGAAACATTTCCTAATGATATTGAAAATTTCTTCCCTTTTGACGTGATAAGGAACAATGAAAAAGTGAATTGAGTTTTAGCACATTTATTATGCTTCTAATTTTTTCTTGTAAATATATTGTTGTACTTAATTAATTTTCCTAATACTGTATATTATTAAATAAAATATTATACGTTACTAAAGATTTATGTCATCAAAAAACTTGAATGTAGAGTAAGTCTCGTATAAATGGAATATTCTTCAATATAGGTCAAAAAGTGAAATATTGTGCAAGGGGTAGGAGGCTTTAAACAGCGAAAATAATTTATGAGGGGGTTCGTGTGCTCGATTCAAACCTCTCACAATATGTACCTTTTCAATATAAAATTTCGACCCGGCCTTCTGCATATATGTTTTACATACGTTCTTGCTTTACTAGAGGGTGGGCCAAAAAAACTATTACCCTGATTTTGAACAATATAAGTTTACCTTTATCAAATATTATTTGTACAATCAATATATGTGTTCTGTATAGAATTTCATGGTCTATCTCGTAGTGAAGTTGGATTTTTTGCTAACTGTAACCACTATTTCGTAATTCGCTGTTATACAGACACGGGTAGAAAAACTTTGTTTCTATACAGTTACCTAATTGAGTCTAAGATTATGCGGAATGTGCCCTCCTTCATTATCAATGCACGCTTGCACCCGTGCTCGCCACTGATCTACCGCATCAAGGATTTTTTCTTGGTAATAAGCAGCAGTGATTTTTGCATTTTCATCAACAAAAACAATCTCTGACTTAACTAACTTTGAAATATATGATATATGGAAACCATGAATTTTTGAGAAAAATGCGGACATTCCTTGCAAAGTCGATCTAGACTGATAGATTTTTTGTCCTGTCTTCCATAAACTCGGTCATTTTGTTTGTTTATTGTTGAAACAACCGTAAAGGTCTTTTCGTCGGTGAACCATATTTTCGACACTTCTCTGTCTCGGAATCGATCTAACAGAGCACGACATTTTTCAACTCTTGCTTGTTTATTTGAGGCAGAGAGCTTATGAACTTCGACTCTTTTAAAATATTTAAGGCCCAGATCATCTTTTAATATACGACGAACACTAGAGCGAGAAATACCAGTAGTTTTTGAAATTTCTCTAACGGACTTGTGGGAGTTGGGCCGTTCTGCTTGACTGCATATCATGGATGAAACCGTGTCAATATTTTCCTCAGTACGTAATGTTTTTGGCCTTCCACTGACTTCTTTTCGTTTGGCCAACCCTGTGATATCGATTTTTTTTATGAGATATTGTAGTCCAGGTAACGTTCATCGTTTATTTGGAAACTCTTTCTTCATTCGTTTTGCTCCTCGCCACAATATTTTTTCAAAAGTTGGGTAATAGTTTTTTGGCCCACCAGGTACAATCGCTCTTTATTTTATTTTACTTTATTAAAATATACAGTATATATATATATATATATATATATATATATATATATATATATATATATATATATATATACTGTATATATATATATATCAGGTTGTAACATAAATTCTGCTCGATTAGAAAACGGACGATAGATAATAGAATAACCTCAAGATAATGTGAAATAGTTTTAGAAATGTTGCAAAATACACTCGGCGACGACAGGTTCGCACAGGTTTTATCACGATATAGAATGATACAGAATGACTTAGGCTAGTGTAGGCTTAGGTTAGTGTAGGATTAGGCTAATGAATATTTTTCCTGGTGTTTTTCATACAGTTACAACGCCACCCCTACGATATTACAGTAATTGAAAAAACATGGAGCCCACGAAAGAGCATATTCGACATGTGATGCTCTATGAGTTCCATAAAGGATCTAACGCTAGTGACTCCGCAAAAAACACTCAAAGAGTTTATGGAAATGATGCTGTGAGCGAATGGATGTGTAAGAGATGGTTTGAGAAGTTCACAAATGGAGACTTCAGTCTGAAAGGTTATCAACGAACAGGACGACCAAATGAGTTAGATGAAGAGTTGCTGAAAGCAACAGTGGAGGAAAACCCAACGGTAACTGTAAGAGAACTTGGCCTGCAACTCGGCGTTAGCCATATGACCATTCATCGTCAATTGAAGCTGTTAGGAAAAGTAGTGAAGGTTGGAAAATGGGTTCCGCATGATTTGTCACAAGCGAATCTTCAATATCGAATCGGTATTCGCACATCACTGCATTGTCGGCAACTGTAGGCACCGGTTTTGAATCGGATCGTCACTGGAGATGAAAAATGGTCCTCTATAACAATATTAAGCGTCGATATTAGTGGCTTAGCCGTGAAACAAAGCCTGAACCTCAGCCAAGGAATGGACCCCATCCAAATAAAATTTTGCTATGCGTTTGGTGGGATATGCAAGGAATTACAGTGCCCGCGAAAAGTATCCGATCACCCTTAAAATTTGTATTTTTTACATAAAAAACAATGTTTAAATGTATACTAACCTTATATTAGTATTTTGTCATCTGTCCTTTGGTTTGGATGACTTGTTCTAGACGTTTTGGCATGGATTTAATCAAGTTTTGACAAACTTCCACTGATATTTCCTTGCACCATACCTTTTTGATGGCCTCTTGTAATTTTTCGACTGAGCCAGTGTCGTGGCATTCAACCTTATTTTTTATTATTAGCCACAGATTTTCTATCGGATTGAGATCTGGACTATTACCAGGCCAATCCAAAATATCAAATTTATTGTCAGTAATCCATTTTGTCACTATTTTGGCCCTGTGACATGGTGCACCATCATGCATGTATGTTTTTGTCCTTTGGATTGCCATTGCCATTGGAAGTTTATCCTGTAGCATTGCTAAATACCGTGCACCATTCATAGTTGTGTTCTTCGGAAGAAAATATAAGTTTCCACGCCCATAGTAACCGAAACAACCCCAAACCGTCACACTTGGAGGGTGTTTCATTGTCTTTAGGGTGTATTTAGGGTCCATCCTATTTGAGCCAATAGGCCGGTGAACCTTTTTTGGACAACTTCTGAATGTCAAAAATGTCGACTCATCGCTAAATAAAACCTTCTTCCAATCATCAACAGTCCAATGAATGTATTTTTTACAAAATGCGACACGTTTTTTATGCATTTTTTCATTAATGAACGGTTTCTTAGCAGCATGGCGAGATGGTAATCCGAGTTCTTTTTGGAGCCGCTCCTGGATAGTTCGTTCAGAAACACCAGATAACAAATTATTCATATTAAATTTTATTTCTTTCGCAGTTATTGTTGGGTTTTTCAATACTAAACGTTTCATAAGTTTGTCTGTTTGCGAATTTGTTTTTCTCGGTCTGCCAGATCGTTTTTTAGAGACTGGCGTGGTTAGGCCACCATTGTTCTCAGCCAGTGAAACCCATAAATTAACGGTACTTTGGGATATGTTTAATTCCTTAGCTATCTGTCTCTGTGATTTCCCACATGCATGCAAAGCAACAATAGCACCTCGACAATCACTCTTAAGTTGTTTTTTAGCACACATTATATATAAATTTTATTTACACCACTTTCTGTAAAAAAAAAAAAAAATCAAGAAATTTAAACAAACAGTGAAATCTGACAAATTTGAGACACAGCCACCCGCAACGAAGGCTACCAGAACACTAATTTGAGAATGCGTTGGATAGCTCTCATATCAGCGAGCAACCTCAAAGTTACCAGATGTCGCTAGAACAAATAGAAAGTGAATTACGTGTCTCTAAATATCAAGGGAAAATATTGTATGTTCTTGAGTGATCGGATACTTTTCGCGGGCACTGTATTCATTTTGAACTTCTGCCAGATAACCAAACAATCACAGCTGAATTCTACTGCCAACAACTCCAACGATTGAAGATGGCATTAAAATGAAAACGTCCTGCATTAATTAATCGCAGAGGTGTTCTATTCCACCAGGATAACGCGCGCCCTCACACTACTCGAATCACCACTGCCCAATTGGAGGCATTTGGTTGGGAAAAAATGCCTCATCCACCTTATTCTCCGCACATCGCACCTTCAGACTACCATTTATTCAGAAGTCTGCAACACCACCTAGATGGACAAAAGTTGCAATCCAGGGAAGCTATCGAAAACGAAGTAATCGCTTTTTTTAACTTGAAATCAAGGGATTTCTTCGAACGTGGCATAAAAAACTTTTCTACGGGTGGGAGGAGGTTATAGAAAAAGAAGGGAATTATATTGATGGGTAATCTGTCATTATATCATTTAATTTTTATTGTGAACAAACTAAAAATTCAAGTAAATTTGTCCTTATAAGTCCTTTAAATTTTGTTCTGAATGAACTAAAAAATCAAGCAGAATATATGTTACAACCTTATATATAATTTTTTTGGCATATAATGTTGTATATATATATATATATATATATATATATATATATATATAATATATATATATATTATAATTTACAGTATATATAAGTTGGAACATCTGAAGGAAAACATACATGAGGCTGTTAGAAAAGTTTAGTACATGTTACAAAATGCATGGAAGGAAACGGAATACCGCTTTGATGTCTGCAGAGTCACAAAAGGAGCTCATATTGAACTTCATTAGCTTATAAATAAAACTTTTTGAATTCTTTATTTGTATATCTTGCTTTTCACTGTAGCTTTGTTAGTTTTTCATAATAAATGTTTAAAATCGGGAAGAACATTTGTAATGACCAGGTATATATGAGGGGTCGCGCGTATTAAGATACCTAAGCGCCACCACAGGCGAAAACGTGTTTTTGAAGGATATCACTATTTTCACCCTTCCTCTATCGCGTGGTTTGGGTTATAATGACCTTACGACACTAGAAGTATGGTTGAAAACCTTATGAAGCGAACTACTTTTTTCACCTCCATCGCCAGCTGGACTCTGCCGCGCAGATGTGATGCGCGTCTTAAGGCCCCAATATCCCGTTCAACTGGTGGGAGGTGATGGGGCTGGGGGTGGGACGTTCGGTCTCTGGGTGGCGGAAACAGCAGGAGGATCGCGAGCCAATGAAAACATGGCAACCACGCCGCTCTGCTTTCTGATTGGCCACCCGCTCCACGCGCCGAGAGGGACACGACACAAACATCCCGCCAGTACCTTAAGACTCGCATTGCTGTTAGCAGGCGTCCTGTGTTCGTGCTCATATTGCTGAATATTGCGTGGATTCTTCTATTCACCCGGCTTCTAATTATTATCAACGTGTGCAGCAATGTCTCACCGTGCTAGTGATAGTGATGAAAAATCAATGGAATCATTCTGTGCCAGAAATCGCACCCAAAGTTCGGCATAAGAAAATCAAAAAATTTAAAAAAATATATATAAAATATAAAATATGAAAATCTATTCCAAAAACTCATCAACCTCTTCATTAGCATACTTAGAATTCTAATTTAGCCAAAAATGAACGTACTAGGTCAATTAATAACAGATACTATTGCCAGAATATTGTTGAACTTTGGAGGCGATTTCTGGCGAATTTTTAATTTTGGCGCGTAGGTACCTTAAGACGCGGGACTCCTCAATTGTATTAAACGGAAGAAGAGAGAGTAAGGAACCTTGTCTAACACCATATGAGGAACTAAAACATTAGAACAATACATTACCCCATCTAACAGTAAAAGTGTGATGCGTGTTCCAGAATTTCAATAAATTTAAAACATATGGTGGAACATTCTTTTTTAATTTTTTAAATAGAATATTGTGTCACTCGATCATATGCTTTGTTCATATCCAAAAAACAACTATAAATAGTTGAATTACTACCAGTATATCTAAGTAATGTACAACCTCTTTGAAAACATAAATACTCGGGTCAGTTGAATTTGACCATTTAAAATCAAACTGATTGGGAGACGTCCATAAATAATCATTTAGCCAGTGTAGCAGAAGTTTCTCATGTAGTTTTGAGAAGCAGGATGCAACAGCAATAGGCCTGGAGTCATAGCTGGATAGAATGTCCCCATATTTACTATTTTTGACAAGGAGTGTGATATAAACCCTTTATAAACTCTGCAAGAATATAACTGTGAGCAAATAAGGCTGAGAACAGTAATCAGATATAAAGACTGATCACATCATTAGCATACTGTAAATGCTCATTCGACAGGTCATCTATCCCTCGTGAGGCGCCTGTCTTTAGCTCGTTAATCAGCCTCTTAATTTCAGTCACTGAAATCTCCACATTTTCACTGGTCCCATCTAATGTCGTTCCATTGCAACCTGCATTAAGATTAACTGTATATATTGTTATAATGTTATAATGTTTCACACCAACAAGGACCCCAGGATCCACTTATGACTGGTCTACCTAATCGTGTTTGTAATTACGTACTGCGCATGTTCTCCGTGGTGGCGGAGGGGACCTTAAACTATACCTAATCTATCAACATATGCATCTAATCGATTTTTAAACTTCTTTATGGACGTGCTACTAATTACTTCTACCGGCAAACTATTCCAGCTAGTTATTATTCTATGCGTTAAAAAGTTTTTGGCAACTGCTGTCTCGAACCTTCTACTTGTCAGCTTACACTCGTTATTTCTAGTTCTACTATATTCAGCTATTTCGAAAAGCTATCTCTATTTACGTTATCGAACCTATTCATAATTTAAAAACCTGGATTAGATCACCCCTTAGCCTCCTAGTCTCGAGTGTAGACAACGTTAACTCCTTAAGCCTATCCTCGTACAACTTTGACCTAAGCGACGGAATCATCTTAGTTGCTCGTCTTTGAACTCTTTCGATTTGGTCTATATCCTTGCGCATATGTAGAGTCCAAAATTGAATCGCGTACTGCAAATGGCCCCCCAACTGTGGCCACCATGTCGTGGTGAGTGGGCTCCCGTGTTGAACCAGTGGGCTACGTCGCGGGGGCTTAGCCCCCGGAAGGGTCACCCATGCCGGACAAGCTATTGGGGAGACGGGCTTAGTGCCACTAAAGTCTTTGCCACTCAGTACGGGTCTCCATTGCTGTCCTCCGGAGGTGACGACCTTAGGGCGTCACTATGTTGGATGGTTGGGTGTCTGGGCCGATGGGATTGGGGGGCTGGGGTCTTTGCGCCGGTTAGGGTCAAAATTTCGCATCACGGGGCCCAGAAGGTGTGTCTCCTTGGGACGAGGTACCCCGTCCCCTGCGGTTTGCGCTCGGGCTCCCTTTCTCACCGGTAGGCAGTTTCTCGCGTCCCCTGGGTCCGTGTTCTACAAAATCAATAACGTATGGAAACGATTACTTTTTGTCCTAGAACTCGGGTGGTGGGCAACCAGGTCCCCGAGTCCTCTACCACTGGAAGACCACGTCTTAAGGAGGTCGCCCCTCCTCCAGCAGCGGAATACTTGCACTCTCCTCTTCCGTTACCGACTCCAGCCTGTACCTTGAACATACCCTTGGACATACACCCTCTGGAGCAGGGTTCTCGACCCTGCCCACCTCAGCCGCCTTCGGGCAAGTCAGGTTCTGCCCAAGACTTGCCTTCAAAACTCGGCTTCTTACTCTCCCCGTATGCCCCCCTCACCCGCCGTCGGCCCGCCTTCCAACGGAGAGAGCCCCGCGGCGGACACGGAAGTCGGCATTCACAGTCATCCTAGCGACCATTGGATATCCCAGTCCACTTCGATTCTACAGCCTTCCTATCCCTTACAAGTATCCACAAATTCCTAGTGATCCGGCCTAAATCTGGGTCCCTTCCGATCATCTCTGAACGGACGTTTCAGGTGATCCGAGCCCGCAGCAACTCCAGCCGCTATGATGTGCGACCACAGAGGGATGGCTCCCTCCTCATAAAATCACGTTCAGACGCAGAAACGAAAGCCCTACTCTCCCTCACTGAGGCTTTTGGATGCTCGGTGTCCTGAACCAGAGTCAGGGCACTATTTACGCCACCCGCCTATTATCGATCACAGTGAACGAGCTCTTGGAGGACCTCGCATCCCAGGGTGTCACTAAGATCCATCGCTTCACAGCCCGACAGGGAGGCACCCCTCCCCAACCCCACGCCTACTTCTTACTTTCAATACCTTAGTCCCTCCCGACCGTTCTGCATGGGGTATGGGAGACCGCACTTCATGCGAGTTTACTGTCCGCCCATACATCCCAGACCAGACCCGTTGCTTTAAATGCAACAAGTTTGGACACGTTAGCTCAGTTTGCCGGCAGCCGCACAACTGTGTGTTCGTTGCGGACAAATCGCTCACCCAGACAATGCCCCAACACACCCAAATTCTCCAATCGTGAAGGTGCACACCCCTCTTCATCCCGCGAATGCCTGTTCTTCAGGTTCGAGAAGGAGGTCCGAGGCCTGCAGGTTGCAGACTTCCTTAGCCTCCGAGAGGCGCGAGACAGGGTCCGGAGTCGGGAGGTGAGGCCGGGGGTATCTTACGCCGCTGCCCTCGGCTCCATCCTCTCGGCACGCCGCCTGGTCTGCGCTCCAAACCCCTTCGACCACTGCTCCCCATCCTTCCTAAAGGGAGTCCTGTCCTCGCAGGACCCGACGACCTCCTGTCCCCCCACCATCCCTTCTGTTCACGCATCTCACCTGCCACAGATTCCCCAGGAGTCTGGGACCAGGACACCCAGGCCCCATCCGCCTCGAACCCTGCCCTCCCAGCACACACCCAAACATAACGCCCGGAGCAAGCCGACGAGGCGGAGACGTCGGAGCAAGTCGCCAGACCCTCCGGCCTTTCAACATGTCTCTTCCTCTTCCACCAGATCTACGAAGACGGCTCGGACCCTCACACCGCCTACTTCGTCTACGAGGACTATATCACCCCACCGCAGAAGTCCAACCAATCCACCCCCAGAGACTCTGACAATAGTTGCCGAATTACATGACCCGCCCCCCACGACGAGATCCAATCTGGACAACATCCTCTCTCCCGAGGAGCCAGTGGATGTGACTCTGGCGCAGCTACATGGTGTGGCCGATGGGAGCTCAGCCGCACCGATGAGTCTTATGGATCTGCCCTTGCCTCATGGTGCCATTTTTCTACCCCTCCATGAGAACACTCTAGTTCATCTCCTTCCACCCTCACAGTACCTGCCCCCGAACATCCCCTTGCTCCTCACTGACATCTCAAAGATTTTCTGGAAAACGGTCAAGATGCGAAAATAAGAAGTGAACTTTCAGGATCATGTTGCAGCCTAAGGCGCAAAACTTTTTAAGCATATTTTCCACCAGTCTTTCATAATTTTGGCTTTTGTAGTTTCCCAAGAAGTTTTCAACAACATCTTTGAAACCAAGCCATGCTTCTTTTTCTTTATTGGTCATTGTGTTCAGGAAATGATCGTCTGTCAATAACTTTCTAATCTGAGGACCTATAAAAACACCTTCCTTTATTTTCTCGTAGCTAATCTTTGGCTATTTTGAACAAATGTACTTGAAACACTCACCTTCTCTATTCAATGCTTTGACATACTGCTTCATCAAGCCTAACTTAATGTGCAAGGGTGATAGGAGGATTTTATTTGGTTCAACTAGATGTTCATGTAAAATGTTTTTTGATCCTGGGGTAAGATTCTCTCTATGAGGCCAAATTTTCCTCTTCCAGTGCTGGTCACGTGCTCGACCATCCCATTCGCAGATGAAACATGGCATCTTAGTGTATCCTGATTGCTGCCCAAGTAACATGCAAAGGACTTTGAGATCCCCACACAATATCCATCTGTGATTTTGATACTGAATTTTTTCCAGAAGCAGTTTCGTGTTATCATAGGTCTCTTTTAAATGAGTAGAATGGGCCACTGGGATTGATGCATATTTGTTACCGTTGTGCAGTAACACTCCTATTAGACTGGTTTTAGAGGAATCTATAAACAACCTCCAGTCACTGGTTTGGTATTCGATGCCTAGCTTGCACACTAATCCTGTGATGTTCTTGCAAAATACCAAGGGACCATCTTCTTCGAAAAAAGGCACGAAGTCTTTCTCACGATTTCTGTACCAAGCGAAGTATGTGTCGGATGCCACTAAATTGTTCTCCTGCAATCTAGACCCCAAAAGTTCTGCAGAGTCCTTAGGCAGATTCAAATCTCTGACTAAGTCATTTAGTTCGGCTTGGGTTAATGGTTTAAGAGGATCTCGGTCAGCTGTTGGCTGTTCATAAACATCATCATTGCCTGGATTTGGAGCTGAATCAGAATCTGAATTGTATTGATCCAGACTCTCGGGTGGGGGGGGAATAGGGACTTCTGGACCATGGGGTACCGGCCTTATTGCAGATGGAAGACTTGGGTATTGAAGGCTCTCTTTATTCTTTGTATTATAACCTTTAACATTGCAAGAACAGAAGTAGCAGTCGTCGGTATGGTTTCTAGGCTCGCGTCATACCATAGGGATCCCAAATGGCAAACTTTTCTTTTTACCTTTGCTCCAATTCCTTAGTGCCGCAACACACGTAAGACAAACCTTGTGTGGAGTCCAACTTTTGTCTTGATCTCCTAATTTAATTCCAAAATAAGCATGATAAGCTCTCTTAATGAAGGTCGTTACATTTGTCCTTTGTTTTACAACATACCGACCACAAATATAACAAAATATGTCTGGACTATGGGTACATCCTCTAGAAGCCATTATTAAAATTTTAAAGACGTAATGTTAGAATTATCTATCTGAAAAATATGAAAAAACGAAATTAATTAAAGATAAAAAAGGTAAAAAATTACAAAACGCCCCAAAATTGTTTTGCTAATAACTTTAAAACTGTGGGTGATAGAAAAAAACTGGTAGCATTTTTGAATTCAGCGCAGCGAACTGCTTCAGAATCACAACTCAAAATAAAGAAATCGATTTTCATGCAGACCGGTGTCATTAATACTTTACATGAAATGTGCATAACTTGGCCTTATTAGCTACTTTATAAGCTAATTCAATTGTAAATTGCATAATTTATTAGAGGTAATATACGCATAACATCCGCAGTCAGAAGTGCGGATGCGGATGTTAAAAATGATGCGGATATCCGGTCCACCACTAAATTATATATATATATATATATAATGCAAACCCACAAGGAAAAAGAAAAATGATTCCAAGGCCTCTCATGTATCCAGAAGTACACCTTGTCATTCCCTGACTGCATATTATGATAATTAGATTTGATTTTGGTTGAGTTCAAAATTATATTCAAAACTCGCGGGGATTTATAGGTGATGACAAAATTACTAGATTTTTAAAACATCCATAAACACTTTTTTGAGGGCAGAATTTACTGAAGCTTTTTGGGGGCCCTCTCAGTGACACCTACCCGGTGGAAATTTTTGAGCCAGTCCGCGCCTAGCTGGAAGTTAAGGATTTTAATTAAGTAAGCTTGTTTCGAGTGACTTACTGAGAGGACAAACTCTACCATCAGTGATAAGCTTATCATCCTTAGTTATTACTAAATCTAAAATACTGTCCAACCTCGAAGGTTCCCCACCCTTTGGAATAAGAAAGCTATCCTCGAGAAAATTAACCAAACGCGTCTCCCTGCATTGCATCGTAATTCACGTTAGCGCAATTAAAGTCACCCATAATTAAGGCTTGCTCACTACCTATTATTCTCTTTAGTTCACGATATAACGCTTCGTCCGTATCAGCTGTTTGATTAGGGCCTATATATAATGGCAAAAAGAAGTTTGAAATCTTTCCATTTAAGTTCTGCAATAGTCGAATCTATCGGTTCTGGAATTCTGTGCTTTAATTCTAAAGCATTCGGAATATTATCTTTGATATACAACATAACACCTCCTCATCGCCTACTTATTTTGTTTTTAACAAAAAGTCTATAACCTCTAATTTCATACTCCCCCTACAAAGTCACGTGTTTCAGTGATGAGCCACGATTCCTTTATCGCAATTAAATCATAGTCTTTGCAAGCAATTAAAGGAAAAAATTCGTGTATTTTGTTTCGTTAGGCTACGAGTATTTAAGGATCGAACCTTCAAATTGTTTGTTAAAACCGCGTTACCTTCGCGCGCGCAAGGTAAATTCATATTTTTTGGCATGTCATTTAAGAAAATTACGCTTGGACCGTAGAAACTGTTCCAAAAATTCGCAAAATGCACTCCTTCCTGTTAGCAAAGAGACTAAGTTATTGTTAATATAGGTCGCCTTGCTGTAGAGCTCGTTACGTTGGATAATTCGAGGAAGTATACTGTACCTGTTGAAACAATCTTATTAGTTGTTTCCTTTACTCTCTCTAATAAGTCCCTGTACCTAGCCAGCAGCTCTTCCGCTCTAGAATTTAAAACGTTATTAGTACCGACATGAATAACATACGTACGTTGTGTCCTCAGAGGTTCCGTCTGTAAAATGTCAACATTATTCGTTATATCCTCCACCCTTGCACCAGGGTAGAAGTAACGGCACCTACGACAGAGGTTTCTTCCACAGAATTCCTCGAGCTGCCCTCGAACAATGGAATCACCAACGAGTCGAATTTCAGGTTCATCTACGTCTTCGAAACCCAAAACAGATTCACCCCCACTCAGTTGCTCTCTCTGTACAGGGGTCTTGTTCGCCCATGTATGGAGTATGCTTCTCATGTGTGGGATGGGGGAACCCACACAGCCATACTTGACCGGGTTGAATCAAAGGCTTTTCGTCTCATCAATTCCCCGCCACTTACTCACTGTCTTCAATCTCTCTCTCTTCGCTGCAATGTTGAGTCACTCTCTCTTTGCTATCGCTATTATAACGGACTCTGTTCTTCTAAACTCTCTAACTGCATGCCTTCTCCTTTAAGGAGAGCACACAGAACCAGACTTTCGACGCTTTATCATCCCTTTTCTGTCCAACTCTCTGACGCAAGGGCTGATCGGTATTTTCAGTCTTATATCTATTCAACCGGTGAACTTTGGAACAATCTTCTTCAGTCCATCTTTCCACCTGTCTATGACTTCCAATCTTTAAACGCAGAGTGTCTCGGCATCTTAAAAATTATGGACCTTGATTTTGGCTCTTCTTCTTTTATGGTGGGGGTGCGCTTTTGCGGGCATTCGCCCTTGAACTATCCTTCCTGCATAAAAAAGAGCACATTAAAAACATAACGGTAGAAGTTCTAGTGCATAACGGTGCAAAGTTTGATATAATTTCTTTATAAGGAAATGCTTGAACATGGCACTTTACCAATATTTACGGATGATCCCTCGAAAAGGATAATAAGCTCATACAGATGTAGATACGGGATAATATCCAGTTCAATGACACACTACTGTTCACACCTTGCAAGTTACGCAAGGTGATGGGGTATATGCCGAGGTGTCTAAACGCTATTGCCTTTACACATTTCTCACACGTGACACTTTGAACGCCAATGGACTTTCACCATCCAAACACTATTTTTCGGCGGTATGATTCCGTGTGAACGAAAATATTTTGTTTATTCTTACAACAGTTTCACTGAAGAAAATTCACACAACAAATCGAATGAGTGTGAACTTTATTGTTTGAACGATGTGCCCGTGCTAAGAGTGTGTTTGCAAACGTTTAGAAACATGTATATAACCTGTTTCAACTGGTATGCAACCACGATTGCCCCCCTTTGTTTCGCGGTGTTTATAAAAAACTTCAAGCTAAATAACACGCTTACCATCATACTCAGAAACAAGCGACGCAGTTACGGGTATAAAGCCTTTTACTGGTTCATACATTTAAAACAAGAGACAGATGTACACATAAAACATACATGAAACACGGGAGAAGTAGCTATTAAGATCAATCGTCGAGTTTTCTGGGCTGACTGATTGAGTGGGGTGTGTGTATATATATATATATATATATATATATATATATATATATATATATATTTTTTTTTTTTAACTGCAAACAACACACAGTATAATTAATGTAAAGAACGACGCTTGTGTAGAAGAGCGTTCCGCACAAGATGAGGAGGGAGAACGAACAAATGAAAAATGAGGTACCACCCGGGAATCGAACCCGGGATCATCCGATTGCCGGTCAGATATGCTATCCACTACACCATGGACCTCGATCAATCAGAAGTCGTAATTCTCCTACAGGGCTAGGCCATCTTTCAGTATTCATCACATTTTCCGACTTTACCGAATACCATTTCATAAACGTCGAACACGCAATATCAAAAGTAGCCATCATTCTTTTTCGTCTACGTGAGAAAATGCACAAGTGAACTCCAGGGCTTGCAGAGGTCAACTGAGCACGCAGGGGTAGAGATATACCCATGTAGTAGCAGGACTCACATGACCCTTTGATTGAGCTTACAGTGGGTTGAGCTCAGGACTTTTTCCTATACACACACACACACACACACACACACACTCACACAAAAAAGAGAAAATGAAACCCTAATTGAAACATTTAAAAATATACGTAATAAATAAACATATCGTTAAGAATAGACATATATATATATATATATATACATACACACACACACACATATATATATATATATACATACAGGGTGTCCGAGAATTATCTGTACAATTTTTGGCTGTTATTAAAAGTCAACCATGAAGTGCAGAAATTCCAGTTTGTCCCATTTTACAGAGAATCTCATTAAGTTTTTTCTGATACCAAGTTCTGACAAGTTTTTTTGGAATTCCAGTGTGTGTCGAACATTATCTGTGCAATTTCATCTTTTAATAAAATTCTTGATAACACACGTAAAATTCTTAAACAAGATTATTTAGAATCTGTATTTTCAAAAGTTTCTTTTATTAAAGTAACGTTGTTACAAACATTCGATATGTGCACCATTAGTGATTCGCAAAACATCCAATCGATACTCCAAATGTTGCCATGTACGCTGCAGCATATCCACATCAATTCGCTCAATAGCAGCTGTGATTCTTGCTTTTAAATCATCAATGTCTGTCACCCGCGTACATTTCTAAAAAACTTGTCAAAACGTAGTACAAAAAAAAACTTAATGAGAGTCTCTGTAAAATGGGACAACACTGGAATTTCTACACTTCATGGTTGACTTTTAATAACAGCCAAAAATTGTACAGATAATTCTCGGACACCCGGTATATATATAAATAACAATCAAGAATTATGGTATCTAAACGGTACGGTATCATAGGTGTCAGGCACCTGGTAACGTTTCCTATAGGTGTTACGGCATACCTCCGTATCCCTAAGTTCCTTCACGCCCCCCAGTTTCTGCGCCCGAAAACTTGGGTCCCCAGATTCAGGTGGGGTGGCTGGTCGCCCTCATCTTCTAAGCACACTAGATCTTTCAACGAGTCAAAGTTAACGACTCGTCAGTTCGCCTGGTTAAGCGTGATACCCTTAGCCTTCATGATATATTTCATATCCTCCCCCTCCCCACCCGTACCACATCCGTTTTTGGCCCTGTTGATACAAAGGAGTCAGCGTATGCGCCATCACCATACTCATCCTTGATCTCGTCAGTCAACTCTCCGAGGAATTCCCCAATAGGCGGCATGTATTCACCCTCCATCTCAGTGAATATTACGCTATCTGTGTCAGCGTACAGCACCCTCCGCCCAAGAGATTGCAGTAGTCCCCAAACCTTGATGCGTGCGTATGCCGTTGTGAAGCTGGCTACAAGTATGTTTGTAACACTTGAGGTATCTGTAGCCAGTTCGGTGATGTTGTACTTTATTATGTACGTGTTACCAATATTCACGATCTCCATAACCTCTTTATCGGGGGCATTGGCATAATCCCACACCTCTTTATAACTTTGGGCTAGATGAACGTTCCCTTTACCTGTATTCTGTGCAAACTTGCCCCAAAGCCTTTTAGGCACAACTTTGCACTAAAGCGCTTGCTAGGGTTCTTAACAATTTGGGCCCGGTCAAGTTGTATCCTTTCACGGTCACGGTAATGCTGAATATAAGCCGATTTTTCACCCTCACTCTCAACCTCTCGCGGGTAGCCTGATGCTTCTACTTTATCCTTCAAAAAAGTGTTTATATACGGCGTGAAAAGGTTGGGGAGTTTCTGAAACCACACTCCATATATCTTCAATATTCTGTAACCATGGCGGATGGCGAGGAACAGCTCAGGATTTGTATATACACCTCTGATTGATCTTCCGCTGGTTGGTTGTATGATGACAGGACCCATTATTCTCCTCTGAGCACTTCATGCACAGTGGAAATATGAGTTTGTTATCTATAACGACGGGTAAGATCGGCTTCCATAAATCGCGAGGGGGGAGCACGTCTGCTAAAGACAGACCGAAATGGTACTTGTTCAAATTTGTTGAGAACACCTCGATGGTGGGCAGGTCAGGTCCCACCAGTTTTTCAGGTACACCTTTGGAGTACGGATTGTTCTTCATCACGTAGGGATATAAAGAACAGAAGTCGTACTAATGGAGTGTCACGCCCTCTGTAGGTGAAAAGTATACTTTGGATGGGTTTGTACGCCATCCGAACAAGCTATCACCGCATTTGAGAGGATTCAATACCATTGAACGCTTGATCTTGTTTATTTCTTCACGGTACTGTTCATCTGTTTCCATCCGTGCATTATACTCATGCTCCTACAAGATCTTGTGAGTGAACTGGGCACCTATAAGCTGATCGCGGGTGCGGGCCCATGCAAGACTGTCGGCAGGAGATCTACCGTGGATATCTCCTACAATTCCACACTCAGGACGTGGGCATCCATGCCACCAGCAACCGTTAAAAGAGTACACAGTATTCTCACCAGTGGTACGGTCTTCGCTTAGACCATCAACCCAAAAAACATAACCACTGACCTTAATGGGTACTTCTCCCGTGTTGCGGGCGTGTTTTATGTATACTCCGGTCTGCTGTTGTGTGTATGAGCCAGTAAATAGCCTTGTGCCCATAACTGCTAGGGTTGTTTCTGTGAATGACGGCTAAGGTGTCTTTAGGCATGAAATTGTTCTTGAACACGGTAAAGCACATTGAGGCGATTGTGGTTGCGACTTGCAGCGGATCGCAATTGAAATGGACTATATACATTGTACATCCTTCTAAAGGCCTGGAAACATACTCTAAGCACGCGTACATTATTCGCGCAATAACGCTCACATTCATCAGCTATATTGTATGGACTAGTCTCATTAAAACTGTTGTAGTAGCGGTGAAAATCTTCACGCTCACTATCACTCATGTTGGAGTAGTTAAAGTATTGTTTGGGGGGAGGCAGTCCTACGTAATTTAAAGTGTCGCTAGTGAGGAAAGTGTAAGGGAAATACCCTTTTGAAACTTCGGCAGCTACACCCATCACCTTGGGTAGCTTTGCTAGTTTACAGGGTGTGAATTATAAAGTAGCTTTAAACTGAACATCACCTATTATCTGCATTTGTATAAGCTTGTTTCCTCATTTCAGGGGATCACCCGTGAATATCTCTGATGACTCGTACTCAAGTATTTCCTTGTAAAGGAACTGTGTGTCAAATTTTGCCCCGTTATGGGCAAGACTATACACAGTCATTTTTTTAACTTGTCCACTAACTTGATAATATAGGGCACAAAAGTTTCACAGTGCTGTCGTATGCGATCGTTTTAAAAACGTTTGTCCGTTTACCACATTTGTGACACTTATCACACTCAAACTCCATGCACTCATCGCAGATAGTCTGGTTACAAGTAGATGTGGGATAACCTCTTTCATTTCAGGGATTATGTTTCTATATCGTAGTACACAGTTATACAAGGGCTATTTTTAGGCTTAGCGTCTTTCATATAACATACATACTTTACTCCATCCGCCATATATTTCTAATGGCATGTAGGACATTGAATTTCATCAAATTTATGCTTGAATTTCCCCCAATTATCCATCATATGAAACCGTGACCCGACAATTCAGCGCAGGACAATTCAGCGCCGACAATTCAGCGCCGACAATTCAGCGCAAAGACAATTCAGCGCAAGACAATTCAGCGCAAGACAATTCAGCGCAAGGCAATTCAGCGCGAAAATACCAACAAAGAAGAAGAAAGAACAAATCCAGAGGGAAGAGAGGCTTGCAACTGTTAGGTTAGGTTAGGTTAGGTTAGGTTTCTAGTTTTTGAAATAAAATCTTAATTTTAACAATTCTAACAAATTTTGTTTTTTTAAATAAAATTTTAATAATTATACTCCTTTGAATTTTATCTCCGATTTGTCACTCCTTCGTTATGTCACTCCTTCGTTACGGTATTTATGTCACTCCTTTGTTATGTCACTCCTTTGAAATGTCACTCCTTCGATACAGACCCAATTTAGCATATATAAATATACAAATTTTTCTCTTTTTTATTTATTGCGATTTATTTTTATTATTTTTAACTAAACTTTTAACTGTACTGACTTGCGCTGAATTGTCGGCGCTGAATTGTCTTGCGCTGAATTGTCTTTGCGCTGAATTGTCGGCGCTGAATTGTCGGCGCTGAATTGTCCTGCGCTGAATTGTCGGTGCTCCATATGAAACATACCACATTCACAGATTCTCATTTTCCTGCAAGTGCCAATTGACTTATGTAGCTCAAAGCATTTGTTATTGAAAAATGTACGTCTGCACACATTACAATCCCTCTTCTCAGCTTCAACTCCACGACTTTCACATGTGGGGCTTTTACATTGCTCACATACCATGTGACATTCCTTACAATCCTTCCTTTATCATCCGCAAACTCGAGACATCCCTAACACAAATCATGATGCCGTCCATATTTTCGACTTTTATCTTAACTCGCGTAAAGGTCCTTTCTATTGTGGATGGGGAGATACGTTGACCCTGACATTCCTAAATTAAGTAGAGGTCTCGAGCTATCTCTCACACAGCATTTAAAAATATACACAGTCCTACGACGATCATCAATTCCAAATAAAACTATACGAACATTCATTTCCTGCTCTACCTTTCTCAACTCTTCAGGACCCATGTGACACTTGAACTCAAGCTTGCAATCTGAAGCCAGTTTACGAGCACGCAGGCAACCAAATATTTTAGGCCCGTTTATTTAGTACAGTAAACCTATGGGCTAAGACTACTGCTATAAAGCCGCAACCACGATCGACGTTTATATGCTTTCTGTAAATAACTGGAGAATTGAAGTTAAGATTATGAGGTGTGGCACTATGACCCGCAACCCGGAATACTCTGTCAATATCTACCGTGAAGTTGTCCATATTGAAGGCTGTACTACTTTGAGAGGCCTGCATTATATGGCCCAAGATATATTCTATGTCGACAGCTGCCAAGCGTCTGAACGGTATTACTACCCAAAAATCATCTACATCCCCGTCATCTGAACCGAACACGAAGGACAACTTCGTCCGGACTTCATGTTTGTCGCAGTTCTGAAGGGCAAACTCCACAGTACGTCCAACTACGCGCTGAAGTCCAACACCGTTGCTATACAGGGCTCCAGGGTCAACCCTGACCACGTACCGATTTCTAGTCAGGGCCAGGGTGGGGTTAGCGGTGCGCACCAGTTCGAATGTTATACCTTCCTCCACAACACGAGAAGCTGCTGGTGTAAAGGATGTACCCGGAATTGAACAGGAATAAGGGGGTATATTTGCGGAGGAGCAAGTGTGGGGGTTGTGTCGTAAGACGTAGAGGGCTGGGGCTCTATTACTGAGGGCCTAGCAACCGGTGCACTCCTGACACGTTTTATACCTGATGTGGAAGGGGCTTTATCGTGCTCCGCTTTGAACTGCCACGTGGTGGAGGTGTTGCTGGTGAGGGTTCGTCAGCGGGGTTGGAGTCTGTAGCAACACTGTCATTGGGGTTTTGTGTAATATCGATGATGGAATGCTGTACATCGTCGTCATTCACAGTTCTGTAGAAGAAAAACAAGATTGTAGAATATAAGGAACAACACTTAAATTTTGTGATATTTTGTAAATGTTCCACTTAGGGGTGTGATGTGTTAGAGATGGAATCTGTAGAAAAATTCAGGTTCACAAGCCCATCCACATGTTTTATATTTGGCCCTACAGGATGTGATAAAACTGTGTTTATGCTTAAAATCATTAAAGATAAGGGGGAGATGTTCTCAAAATTTGTCCATAAAGTAATATGGTGCTCTTCGACGTAACAAGCAGTGTTCAACGAGTACCAAGATGATATTTTGTTCCACAAAGGCGTATATGACGTTAATTCGTTAAAGGGAAATGCGCATACAGTCATTGTAATTGACGATCTCATGTTGGAAATGGATAAAACGTTTTCCGAGACATTTACAGTGTTCTCCCACCGTCTTAACATAAGCGTATTCTTCATCAGTCAAAATCTATTTTTCAAAAATAGATACATGCGCGATGTGTCGTTAAATACACAATATCTAGTCTTATTCGCGCAACGAAGAGATGTGTCACAAATTGGGGTATTAGCCAATCAAATGTTCCCGAATCAGCGTAAGGAGTTTTTGGAAGTTTATAAAGAAGCTATAAGTCAGCGTTACGGATATTTGCTTTGTGACCTTCACCCGCGAAACACGTTTAGGGTGCTTCTAAGAACGAATATATTCCCAAACGAGCCTGAAACGGTGTATATTCCAGAATGACAAAGAGGCTGAAGAAATACCATGAATTAATAAAAATCTATCAACGATTGCCCCAGGCATTGCAGCAGATGTTTATTAAAAATATCGACTCCGACTTTTTAAAATGCATCTATGAAATCTGCCATATAATGAAGAAAGTGGTAGTGATTCCGCACGAGGTGTATGCTTTACTGCAAAATTCAAAGAGTCCAGACACTTTCTAGAACCCATAAAAGCAGGCTTAAAGAATGGAAAGCGAATTGATAGAACTATTTAACAGTGAAAAGTCACCTGATGAGAAAAGGATCTTGTACCAAGAGGCTCTGCAGAAATTTTTTCATGAGTACGAAGATTATGAGGATCCGACAGAGTTCGTGGTTATTAGGCACAGCGCGAGCAACGATGAGCATGGCGACATAGGACCTGGGGCAGACGTTAGAGATGACCAACCAAAGAATAACGGAACGCAACACATCGAGCATGTATTAAAAAGCAGTCTCCCACATACATTGAGGAATAAAGGCTTTAGTCTTTATAATCTATTGAGGGAGGACGCCATCATACAGTGGACCGATACAGACGAGGTCATTGTTGAAGGAACAAGGGTAAAGGGATCGAATATCGTCGACATTGTCCATGATCTGGTGAGAAAGTGGTGGGACAGGCCCTCACCAGCAGGATAGAAGCATATTAAAGCAAGACTACAACAAATAAATGTCCCCAAAACAATGATAGGAAATCTGAAGAGGTTAAAAGACTCGGAGCAAGTCTCGCATGTGCCACAACTGAGTACGCCATCACCCCCAACAGTAGCATCTCTCAAGAGGAGAAAGAAGAGACCAAACAACAACTGCCAACCCTATCCACGTGTCTCTAAAATACGCAAATGGTTAACATATTAAGAAAACGCTATTATGACATTTCTAACCTAGCCTCGTATGGCGGTATTAATAGACTGTACAGAGGTGTTTACAATGATGGAGTAGGGAAAAAAGATGTTGAGAGGTTTATGCGAGAGCAGGATGCTTATACACTTCATAAGCCGGTGAGAAAAAGGTTTAAAACAGCCAGGACAACAGCGGCTTCGATTGACTCTATTTGGCAAGCGGATTTAACAGACATTCAAAGATATTCAGTGTATAATGATGGCTACCTCTACATCCTATTCATAATAGGGGTATTCTCTAGATATCTGTGGCTAATTCCTCTGAAAAATAAATCGCCTGAAACAGTTGCTAAACTACCAAAACGCTGATGTTGAAAGAAAACAGGGTTCCAGGCTATTTTTGTACGGATATGGGGAAAGAATTTAAAAGCCTGGTCATTAGGGTTATGACATTTTTATAACGTCATGTTCCTGTATCATAAGTCGATGAACTATTGCCCCCTGACAATGAAAATAACAGTTTTTTCGATATATTTTGAAAAAAATTCACCCCAAAATAAAAAAGAATAAATTAATAAAATAAAAATATTGGTTGCTCCTTTGTATAGCTATTGCAGATGGGTCTCTGTTCCAGTGATTTTCCAGAGTATTTAGTGCTTTTCGGTATTGTTGCAAGATATTGGACAATTTATGATAATTATCAGGTAACCAATCTAGAATGGTGCAATGCAGCTGTCTCGAATATACTAATATACTATATTTGCTTTCGGGGTGACATTGTTTTTTAATTCTGAAGAATTAGGCCCTTTTTTATTGTTTTCAAGCAAAAGTTCATCGATTGCTGATACAGGAAACAATATTTATGACAAAAAATTAAAAAGTCATACAACCGTTCACACCATCGCGCGATTCGCACAACACCTAACAAAGTTTAAGAAAGAGGTACGCGCCCAGAGCCTAATGTGAGAAGAGAAGGAACACCGCCGCCACACTACACATTTCAAAATCAATGATTATGTAAGGCTATCGCGATCGAGAAATAAATTCGCGAGGGGATTTGAGCAAGGATGGACACGTGAGATTTTTAAAGTTACTGCTATGAGACCTAAAGGCGAGATAATACTGTATTACGTTGAAGATTTGAATGGGGAAGAAATCGCAGGAGGCTTTTACCACGAGGAGTTGCAGAAAGTTACATTTAATTTAGGAAAAAATGTGTTTAAAATTGAAAAAAAGTTTAGGCAGCAAAGGTTCATGAAAGAGAAAAATGTACCTGGTGAAATGGCTTGGGTACCCAGAAAGCTTTAACACCTATATAAAAGCTGATGCAATAATGAAGCTTAAATAGTACACAACATGGCGCCTTTCCACTTCTATGTCACACTACCGTCCTCTTCTACTCTGTCTGTACATCCTAACAACACACTAGCCAACTTTGTAAGAGAACTCCATGGGCCCATTGAAGTGGAGCGTCATTCGTATGAGGTGGGGTTATGCGAAATTCAGCTATCCACCACCTTCTTAAGTAATGATTATAAAGAACCCGTTTTTACGGTTCTTAGAGATCGTGATGAGTGTGAAAAGGGAGGGGTAATTAGGGATGAAACCATGGGTGCCGCCTGGACTGGGGAGGCCCTGTATTACACTACAGTAGTAACACTAGGCCCAGGTCATTATGGTGCGACCTAGGATGTTGTGAGAGACTTAAACAGAAGTTTGAAAATCTAAAATCCTACGGCTGATTTAGTATACGAAATCGTAAATAAAGAAACCCCTCCACCTGCCCTGACCCTAAAATCACAGGATAATAGAAATATTAAAGACAAATTACACTGGTCAACACTCATTTTATTGCCAATCATATTAGAGTGATTTTGGGGTAACTTTGTGGTGCTGATTCCGAATATGACATCGGTTTTGCTAGATTGGCTCTAATTTATGAGATAATTGGTACCCCATTGAAACACGTAGAAATGCAAAAAATTTAATGTTCAGGCGGAGCCTACTTACAAATCGCATTGAAATTGTCTCAAATCATACAAAAGTAAACACATGAAATACATAATGGCATTTTATTCGGTCTCACCATCTAGAATGTTCCGGTAGTTTCCCATATGCACGCGTTATGGTTACATTTCCTATTAATTGAGGGTATTCATTATCTCAAGAACTAGAGCCAAATCGGAAAAACTACTTTCATTTTGGAATTCAGCAACCCCAAAATACCCTAAATTCGTACGAATTTACTTGGCAACGAAAAAAAAATGTTTTTTTGTTGACCTGTGTTATTGTTCCAAAATATAACCTAGGGCCGTTATGGAGCAGCATTCCAAAGAGATACCTTTCACGAGGCACAACATGACTTGTCCAGCTTATGTATCAGTTGAATTGGAGAAATTGGATGTTGGCTATCTATCACCTGACATGTGCTATATTTACAGCAATATCGTGGAACATCAATACGTTGGGGATACCCAGGCGCGTCTGCTGCGCATTGCACACATTCCCAACCATAGAGGGAAGAGTTTGAGCATTACATATGACAATCCCCTTATGTGAATGTGGCGACTAATCTATTAAGAAATATCTCAATGTATATATGTACCGGGTGTTTCAAAAGTACCTCACTAATTTGATTTTCAATTTTCTTTGCAGCTAATCGACCAACGACGTTCATCTTGTGGTAAACTCTTACTCAGTAGTTGAGAATTTCTTTGAGTCTACATTTGAAGTTTTGCTCGGTTTTCTTCTGCTACCATGCTGACTCTAGAGCAGAGGTGTAAAATCGCTGCATGGCAGGAGGTTTTTCAATCTGTGGTCGAAGTGCAGCGACGATTCCGGGCAGTCTACGGACAGCATTATGCACCGGATAGGAACACCATCGTCGCCACCCGCCGGAAGTTTATGGAGACCGGATCCGTAAAGGACAAACCACGATCAGGAAGACCTCGAAGTGGGCGGAGTGAGGAGAATGTCGAAACTGTCCGTGAGGCGTTTACTCAGAGTCAAGGAAAGTCCATTCGGCGAGCTGCTGCGGAACTGAACATCAGCGCGACATCTATCCAACGGATTTTGCGGCGTGGTCTCAAGCTGTATCCGTACAAGATCCAGGTGGTTCAGAAGCTGGAACCTCAAGACTACGATTGCCGGGTGGAGATGTGTGAGACACTGCTGCATCACTACGAAAGAGACCCATCGATCCTGGAGCACATGTGGTTCAGCGACGAAGCTCTCTTCCACCTTTCTGGTAGCCTCAATCGGCACAACACCCGCATCTGGGGAACTCACAATCCTGCGGAGATCCGTGAACATGAAAGGGACACGCCGAAATTGGTCGTCTGGTGTGCCATCTCCTCAGCTGGGCTGATTGGTCCGTTCTTCTTCCGGGATCAAGATGGAAATTCCGTGAACGTCAACGGAGACAATTACCTTCGTATGCTTCAGGAGTTCTGCATCCCCCAACTGTCAGCTGTAGCTGACATGCAAGAAGTCATTTTCCAGCAAGACGGTGCCCCTGCTCATTACTCGCGTGAGGTTCGCTCATTTCTGAATAAGCAGTTCCCGGATCGGTGGATTGGTCGCCGTGGTCCCATCGAATGGGCTGCTCGCTCGCCTGATCTTACCCCATGCGACTTCTTTTTGTGGGGGCTACATTAAGAGCAAAGTGTACGCCACCAAGGCGCGAGTCCTACCCACAATAGAAGAACGGATCAGGAATGCGTGTGCTTCTGTTACTCCCGAAATGTTGTCCAAAGTCGGCCAAGAATGCGTAAAACGGTGGCTCGCTTGTTTCGAAAAAGACGGTGCCCACGTTGAGGTGTACCAGTGACTTTCCAGTAGACTTATGAAGCCAAGTTTGATGCCACCAAAATTCACATGAATCGTAGACTCAGCAACCAAATTGTCATTTGGTTCCTCTTGTAATTGCTATTTTAATAAAATTTTAAAAATAATGAGGGACTTTTGAAACACCCGTACGTATAAGGACGATTGAGGGGAAAAATTTCCCATTAGGTGATGGGAGCTTAACAGTGAAGCTACACTTTCGTCGCATTCAGTTATAATGACCCGAAGGCCTTTCACAGTCTATCGAGGGGTGAGTTATCAGCATGGGAGTGGGCTTGGATCCATTTTTTCGACCATACTACCCACGGCTGGCCCATTGCTGAAGAGAGGCGCCAGATACTTTGGGAGGAAAGCGTTACAATCAGGTTTTAACGCAGTAGAAGACATAATGGATGGAGCTAAACCTAAAGAAGCTCTAAAAAAACATTTAAAACGTACACGGGACGAAATCATCAAAGATGCAAAGAGAAAAATGCGTGGTGGCGGAAATAAGAGGGCTGTCCGGAAGAAGGGGTTACCAACACGTGGCGTTAAATGTAAAAGAACATCAAAAAAGAAGTGTTCTAAGCGAATGAAACCTATGTTTGATAATTTTTTAACTGATATAAGCTGAGGACATTGCTCTCACGAATCATAGGCTGATTACTACTTGTCGAGAGAGGTGGCACTATTTCTGACTCGTCATGGCACGCTTCATCCATCCATGTAGCTCACAATGTTGTATGTCGGAGCTGTCCCTCTTTGATATGCCAACACAAGTTTCGATAAAAATTGGTTATTACTCGCAGTCAGGTTTTTTGACGAGAACAAATTTTTCTGGCCAATTTTGATTTGTTTAGCACAAATGTGTTATCCGTTTCCTGTGCAAATGCGTAGTTTTCGAGATATCTTCACCTATCTTTAGGTGAAGATATCTCGAAAACTACACATTTTCACAGAAGACGGATATCACATTTGTGCAAAACAATTCAAAATTGACTAGAAAAATTTGTTCGCATTTTCGTTTAAACTAACGAAAATATCACAACTTAACCTAACCAATCATCAAGGGCGTACAGTTGACCTAACCGGGCATTCAATTATCCTAACCGGGCATTCAATTAACCTAACCGGGCATTCAATTAACCTCACCGGGCATTCAATTAACCTAACCAGGCAGTAAATTAACCTAACCAGGCAGTCAATTAACCTAACAGGTTATTTCACCTAAATATCTTCTGATTTTTTCGTATTAGGCACTCACTGTCACATTTCGGGCAAGTTAAGGATGAGAGAATAACGCCGTGATTGATAAAAACATCCAATGCTTTGTCTTCATCTAGGCCTACATGGCGAATCAGATCCTCAAAGTCGAAATCACAAGAACGGCACGTCATAATTCTATCGCAAACACCACCAAACCGAATCCAATTAGAATTAAGAAAAACTAGCCACAACTTGAAACAGTAGCCAGAAATAAGAAAAAAGTGACAAATTGACCAAAATAGTGTATACATACATATCATAAACGCCAAAAAATAGCCAAATCAGGAAACATTTTTTGGAAAAAAGTACATTATTGCCAAAACAGGAAATATATTTTATTACAAAAAGTACATTTCAACAAGTTAGCGCAAGATAAGATATATATATTTTTTAGTCAGTTTTTAATGGCAATTCAATGTATAGTACTTGCTTAACTGCTTGTGACTGGGAGTAAAATCCAATATTAACCCAATTTTCTATTCAGCACAGTGACTTTATTACAATTATCCCATTAAACACAATTAGTTCCCCGAGTGCCCCTATAGAATTCGTGATACCCAGCTCAGGCCCATACTTTTTTGATCCAAGCTGCATGCACATGTACGCTAAACTACGTGTAGCCCATTCAGATGGAACGGACTGCGATGATAGTTATTCTGCATACCCCGAAACCAACTTTCTACACTCCATATTCAGTCAGTGTGAGGTGTATTTAAACCAAGTCAACATCTCAGCAGGAACGGGTTATCACCTTCGAGCCTATCTGGAAAATGTCCTGAACTTTTCAAAAGAAGCGAAGGATACCTTTTTAACTTGGCCTCGAAGCAGCTAGAAAATGTGGCCCTAGGAGTCCTTTCTAGACGGTTATTATGATAAATGGAATGCAGTCTCACGCTTCGACGAATGGAAAATATAAAAAGAACGCCTTTAAATTCGAGAATTTTGGCCTTAAAAATATAACTCTATATGTCAATGGCGTTGCATTGGGTGTGACTATGGATACGGACTACTCATCAGATGCTGTGTTCCCGCTTTGCGCGAGAAATTATAGTAATCTGGCCCATATGCAGGTGGCTGTGATGAGCTTGGGATTGCCGTAACGCAGAAAGAATCCATCGATCAGTTTAACTTTTACCCGTTTGATATCACTCCTGACTTATCTGCTAGTGTAAATACACACTTAAGTCCACAACAGAGTGAGAACATTTCAGTCAGATTGGAATTCGCCAACCCGATAGACGCGCCTATTATGTACTAGTGTTAACCCCTCCGTCTATGGCCCTGAGTCGGTTCGGATTCGACGGGGGGTTCTGGTTAGGAGGCTGCAACGGATATTTCTTCTATAACATTCTAATTCTTTTCGGTCGCCACTCTGTTAAACTCTTGGCTACAGACTCGCCAGACTGTTATGCCAATATCTTCTATGGTGCTTCGGTTGTCTCTTTCTCTCGCTTATGGGTCGAGAATTATTAATTCTTCTCTTGCTATAATACTCTGATACTTTCTCTTATACTAAAATTATCGACTTCTCTGACTAAATTCTGAAGAGAGCACGGCTCGAAGGGAAAAATAAAAACTTCTTTTACTTTGGTTTACTTCTTAAAAATATACAGGTACTGCTCTGAATTTACAGGGGTAGAGGTTCGACCTCTTTCGACCATGGCTCAGGCCGGAATCTAAAAATATTAAGAAGGCAAGGGGCCTCTGCCCCCTCCCCGCAGCGAGGCTGCTAACAAAGGAGTCCTAATGAAATGCTAATCTGAAGTCTAATGAAGAAGTGCAATGAAGAAGTGCTGTGTATAATATAAACTTAAATGTTTTGGGGGAGGACAGTTGAAGGTTAAATTTCCCCCCTTTTTAAACACATGATCAGATGTTTTGAAAGATTACAAATAAAAATTTAAAAAAATAAAAATAAAAACTAATTTGTATTTTTCGCCGAGTCTACATTTATGAAGGCGATATCATTTCGTAATAGTACACATAAGTACAAATTAAGTACACGACTGAGTACGTATTAATTTTGGTTCATTACAATTACGATTACAATTATGGATTACTTTACATACGCTTATGATTGTCCATTACAGTTCTATTAAAGTACATTCTTACATTATAAATTAAATCATTACATTTAATTACAGTTTCAATTAAGTACATTACAAGTTATTATTAATTACAGTTTCATTAAAGTACATTACGTTATATTAAATTAAAGTATTACAGTTAATTACAATTAAACAGTTACTATAACTTTGTTTTGGTTTTTTACAGTGTTTCATATTAATAGACAATTTAGATGTTAGAAATATAATACAAAGTACATGGCACATACGAGATAATTTATTTACGAAATAATATGCTATAATATGTTATGAATTTGAAATCAGAGCGAACGGAGATATTTTATCTTTGAGGCGCTCGATTCTGTCGTAGTGAGTGGAATTTTATAACTTAACTCAGCATTTTTTAGTTCAATGCGGGAGGTGAAATAATAAAAGAAAATAAAACGTAAAAAGAATACATGTACGTAATCATGATCGTCAATAGACATGTACGACTGCACACAGTAGTGTACACATATCATTCGTCACACAATAGGTTGTGTGCGTAATATAGACACGAGTAAACATAGACTGATAAGTTGATAGGGCATAAGTAGACAATAGGTAGATGAATGAATAAGTAATAAAATTAATAAAGGATAGCGGTCAAGAAGGAACATGAATGTAAGAATGAGTATGGTTGAATAATGAGTATGGTTGAATAATGATGTTTATACTACATAACACCACAACATTATTACTAATGAATTTACCATACATTGAATACGGAAGATGTCCAAATACTAAGAACGTGATTCAGTGTACAAAGTATGGGAAACGTAAAGAGAATAAAGTTATTTTATGACGTCATAGTGTATAAGTCATTATTTAGAAAAGATGAATTAGGGAAATACAGTAATGAATAAAGACGTACAAATCGAAATTCTATCCAAAAACTCGCTTAGGCGATTTTGGTTTCTTATGTAAAAATGGACATTCGAACATAAAACTATACGAACATAAGTTCTGCATGAAGACAATGAATCCATATAATGATGGTGTAGGAATTGTTCATTGTTCACTTTTTACAGTATTTCCCCCCCTAAATGGTATTAATAGAATAATATAATACAATATAATACAATTGATAACTAATTTTATTGACTATTGTAGATAAAAAATCGAATTATGTAATGGATGATGTATAGACCTGTGGTCAAGTGTGTATTTTACAATTTCGAGGGACAGATTAGCTGATAGGATTGTTCAAGTAACTAAATATTCAATGATTTTAGCATAAGGTTTGTATATATATATATAGTGTGCATACATGCATTTTTATTGACTGTTGTAGGTACAAATCGAATTACGTAGTGGATGATGTATAGACCTGTGGTGAAATGTGTATTTATGTTTATTGGGTACAAAGTGTGTATTTTATAATTTCGAGACACAATTAAATTCGACTACTAAAATTCATAACCATATACTGTAGTAGTATGTCAATTTGACTATAATTTTCGTTTGGTACCTTACAAATGGTACAATAACAATTTAAGGACAGTTACTCACGATTAATTGAGCAAAAGAAAAATAAAAATACAAATTAAAAATATGAATCTACAATAACAATTTAAGGACAGTTACTCACGATTAATTGAGCAAAAGAAAAATAAAAATACAAATTAAAAATATGAATCTACAATAACAATTTAAGGACAGTTACTCACGATTAATTGAGCAAAAGAAAAATAAAAATACAAATTAAAAATATGAATCAATTATGCATTTCAACGAGCTAAATACAATTTTATAATATTCTAAAAAATAAAAGTAAATCGAGCCATAGATGAGTTTCGGCCAAGAATAAAAAAGTTATTGAAATGGAAGGAAGCATTTCGAACAATCTTTTCTTTTAATAATCTCAGGTAAATTTTACATTAAAAATTATTTTTATATAATAAAAAAAAATATTAAAAAGGTTTAATAATTTTTTGCATGTTAAGTAGAAAAATTATACTCTTTCGTTGAATGTTGATAGAATTTGAATTATTTGATTTTTTTAATCTGAAAACTTGTTTGCATATAGACAAATACATGTTTTATTGTGTAGAAGTTTTATTAAAAATTAAATGACTGAAATTTAGGGTATGTGCGGTCATACGGGTAAATTTCCCGATCGTACAGAGCAGGATAAATTAGGTACATGATCGATTAATTGTTACGCTATTTCTGTCATCATATAATCAAAATAATTATAAAACTCGTTAAAAACTTTGGTAAAAACGGTTTTGGTCGACACTGGGTTCAACTGGGGTTGGGGTGTTAAAATAAAAAAAAATAAAAAAACAAAGTTTGGAGTACTACATTCGGGGGAATTGAGTGACTAAGCAGGCGGTATAAGTTTGAAATTGACAATACGTCTTTCGTGAGCACTTTGCTCTTTTTTTTTTAAAAAAAGATTGCTTGTCACACTACTTAAAACAAAAATTTAAAAAGTTGAACAAACGGAGGGACGGCATGTTCCTCATATACATTACAATAATTACCAGTCATTACAAACAATTGTAAAAACGGTTTTGTTACAAATAATAAATGTCATTTTACCTATATATTTATATACGCAACAATGGCATGAATAAGAAAAGACAAATCGGTCCATTTCCTTCTTACAACAAAACAAAGAAAGGTTAACTAAAGACGCAACCCGGTCAATTCAGGTTGAATTAAATTCTCTTTTACAACACAAAAAAAAGGTTGAATTAAATTCTTAAATTACATTTTCTTAAATTAAATTCTCTTAAATTACAGAGAAAAAGTTGAATTCAATTGACTGCATTGAAATAACTTGGGACTTTGACTTCAAATAAAACTCTCTGACTTGAATAAAACTGACTTGAACTCTATCAAGTATTCTGAAACTTAAACTGTCTAACTTGAACGCTTGTCAAGTATTCTGAAACTTAAACTGTCTAACTTGAACGCTTGTCAAGTATTCTGAAACTTAAACTGTCTAACTTGAACGCTTGTCAAGTGAAGATTAACTGAAAATGGAAAATGACTGCACTTGATCTTTATCAAGTGGAGACGATTAACCTCTGTTTTGGTTGACCCTCTTGGTGCAACCTTCTGACTTGAAAAACTGACTTCAAAAAATGACTTCAAGCATCTTTATAAATCTCTGGGGTTTGTTTGTCCCTTTTGGTTACAACCAACTGAAACTGTCTGAAAACTGAAAATGGAACTTCAAACTGCTTCAAGTAACTCTATAACTCTATAAACTCTCTATAAACTCCCTGTAAACTCTCTGTAAACTCTCTCTCTCTTAATTTGCAAGTCAATTCAATTCAGTAATTGAAAAAAATTTGCAAACAAAAAATAAAAAAAATGTAAACAACATTTCACTCGAATGTACACGAAGGTACGATACTATTATGTTTGATACATAAAATAAAATTATTCTATACTGAATATAATAGTGAAAATAACTCTGAAATTCACTCTCTGAAATTAACTTCTTGACATTTAACTTCTCTGACATTTAACTTCTCTGACATTTAACTTCTCTTACATTTAACTTCTCTTACATTTAACTTCTCTTACATTTAACTCTCTGTGTTACAATTAACTCTCTGTTACAATTAACTCTCTGTTACAATTATGTTTCACTAAAAAAAATGTATCACTGGTGTCTGAAATGTTCACTGTGTTTCTTGTAAATTCTAACTTGATACTTATTATTAACTGTTAATAATACTGATTTTTTCAAATGTTTACAAATTACTTAAAAAAAAACAACTCTGTACTTAATTTCTGGGGCGAAGTCCTTAGAGACGTGTCCTGAAGACGTCTTGCTGGCTACTTCTTCTTGGATGAAAACTAGGCGTGGAGAACTTGGAGTCGTGACACACCGGTTCAAGGGTGGATGTTACGAACTAGAAGTCGTGACACGCCGGTCAACTGGTTTTATCCTATGCAGGGTAATTTCTATTCTTGGCCAAAGAGTGGCCTCTTCTTAAAATAATCTTCTTGTTTTTAAAATCTTCTTGTTTTTAAAATCTTCTTGTTTTTAAAATCTTCTTGTTTTTAAAATCTTCTTGTTTTTAAAATCTTCTTGTTTTTAAAATATTCTTCTTAAAATATTCTTCTAATCCTGGGGCAGGGTCTGGAAGACTGGAAGAATCCTGGAGTCGTGAAGATCCTGGTTAAAGGGTTAAAGGGTCCAGTCTTGTTATCTTCCTTCTTCTATGTGTTTATCCTGGTATAGGGTCGCCAGACTTTTTACCCCCCTTTTATGGCCCTGAGTCGGTACGGATTCGACGGGGGGGTTCTGGTTAGGAGGCTGCAACGGATATTTCTTCTATAACATTCTAATTCTTTTCGGTCGCCACTCTGTTAAACTCTTGGCTACAGACTCGCCAGACTGTTATGCCAATATCTTCTATGGTGCTTGGGTTGTCTCTTTCTCTCGCTTATGGGTCGAGAATTATTAATTCTTCTCTTGCTATAATACTCTGATACTTTTTCTTATATTAAAATTATCGACTTTTCTGACTAAGTTCTGAAGAGAGCACGGCTCGAAGGGAAAAATAAAAACTTCTTTTACTTTGGTTTACTTCTTAAAAATATACAGGTCCTGCTCTGAATTTACAGGGGTAGAGGTTCGACCTCTTTCGACCATGGCTCAGGCCGGAATCTAAAAATATTAAGAAGGCAAGGGACCTCTGCCCCCTCCCCGCAGCGAGAATGCTAACAAAGGAGTCCTAATGAAATGCTAATCTGAAGTCTAATGAAGAAGTGCAATGAAGAAGTGCTGTGTATAATATAAACTTAAATGTTTTGGGGAGGACAGTTGAAGGTTAAATTTCCCCCCTTTTTAAACACATGATCAGATGTTTTGAAAGATTACAAATAAAAATTTAAAAAAATAAAAATAAAAACTAATTTGTATTTTTCGCCGAGTCTACATTTATGAAGGCGATATCATTTCGTAATAGTACACATAAGTACAAATTAAGTACACGACTGAGTACGTATTAATTTTGGTTCATTACAATTACGATTACAATTATGGATTACTTCACATACGCTTATGATTGTCCATTACAGTTCTATTAAAGTACATTCTTACATTATAAATTAAATCATTACATTTAATTACAGTTTCAATGAAGTACATTACAAGTTATTATTAATTACAGTTTCATTAAAGTACATTACGTTATATTAAATTAAAGTATTACAGTTAATTACAATTAAACAGTTACTATAACTTTGTTTTGGTTTTTTACAGTGTTTCATATTAATAGACAATTTAGATGTTAGAAATATAATACAAAGTACATGGCACATACGAGATAATTTATTTACGAAATAATATGCTACAATATGTTATGAATTTGAAATCAGAGCGAACGGAGATATTTTATCTTTGAGGCGCTCGATTCTGTCGTAGTGAGTGGAATTTTATAACTTAACTCAGCATTTTGAGTTCAATGCGGGAGGTGAAATAATAAAAGAAAATAAAACGTAAAAAGAATACATGTACGTATCATGATCGTCAATAGACATGTACGACTGCACACAGTAGTGTACACATATCATTCGTCACACAATAGGTTTTGTGCGTAATATAGACACGAGTAAACATAGACTGATAAGTTGATAGGGCATAAGTAGACAATAGGTAGATGAATGAATAAGTAATAAAATTAATAAAGGATAGCGGTCAAGAAAAACATGAATGTAAGAATGAGTATGGTTAAATAATGAGTATGGTTGAATAATAATGTTTATACTACATAACACCACAACATTATTACTAAAGAATTTACCATACATTGAATACGAAGATGTCCAAATACTAAGAACGTGATTCAGTGTGCAAAGTATGGGAAACGTAAAGAGAATAAAGTTATTTTATGACGTCATAGTGTATAAGTCATTATTTAGAAAAGATGAATTAGGGAAATAAAGTAATGATAAAGACGTACAAATCGAAATTCTATCCAAAAACTCGCTTAGGCGATTTTGGTTTCTTATGTAAAAATGGACACTCGAACATAAAACTATACGAACATAAGTTCTGCATGAAGACAATGAATCCATATAATGATGGTGTAGGAATTGTTCATTGCTCACTTTTTACAGTGAAGAGCACTGTAAAGGGGGAGCACTGTAAAAAGTGAACAATGAACAATTCCTACACCATCATTATATGGATTCATTGTCTTCATGCAGAACTTATGTTCGTATAGTTTTATGTTCGAGTGTCCATTTTTACATAAGAAATCAAAATCGCCTAAGCGAGTTTTTGGATAGAATTTCGATTTGTACGTCTTTATTCATTACTGTATTTCCCTAATTCATCTTTTCTAAATAATGACTTATACACTATGACGTCATAAAAAAACTTTATTCTCTTTACGTTTCCCATACTTTGTACACTGAATCACGTTCTTAGTATTTGGACATCTTCCGTATTCAATGTATGGTAAATTCTTCAGTAATAATTTTGTGGTGTTATGTAGTATAAACATTATTATTCAACCATACTCATTATTCAACCATACTCATTCTTACATTCATGTTCTTTCTTGACCGCTATCCTTTATTAATTTTATTACTTATTCATTCATCTACCTATTGTCTACTTATGCCCTATCAACTTATCAGTCTATGTTTACTCGTGTCTATATTACACACAACCTATTGTGTGACGAATGATTGTACACTACTGTGTGCAGTCGTACATGTCTATTGACGATCATGATTACGTACATGTATTCTTTTTACGTTTTATTTTCCTTTATTATTTCACAACCCGCATTGAACTCAAAAATGCTGAGTTAAGTTATAAAATTCCACTCACTACGACAGAATGGAGCGCCTCAAAGATAAAATATCTCCGTTCGCTCTGATTTCAAATTCATAACATATTATAGCATATTATTTCGTAAATAAATTATCTCGTATGTGCCATGTACTTTGTATTATATTTCTAACATCTAAATTGTCTATTAATATGAAACACTGTAAAAAACCAAAACAAAGTTATAGTTAGTACGTGTTTAATTGTAATTAACTGTAATACTTTAATTTAATATAACGTAATGTACTTTAATGAAACTGTAATTAATAATAACTTGTAATGTACTTCATTGAAACTGTAATTAAATGTAATGATTTAATTTATAATGTAAGAATGTACTTTAATAGAACTGTAATGGACAATCATAAGCGTATATGAAGTAATCCATAATTGTAATCTTAATTGTAATGAACCAAAATTAATACGTACTCAGTCGTGTACTTAATTTGTACTTATGTGTACTATTACGAAATGATATCGCCTTCATAAATGTAGACTCGGCGAAAAATACAAATTAGTTTTTATTTTTATTTTTTTAAATTTTTATTTGTAATCTTTCAAAACATCTGATCATGTGTTTAAAAAGGGGGGAAATTTAACCTTCAACTGTCCTCCCCCAAAACATTTAAGTTTATATTATACACAGCACTTCTTCATTGCACTTCTTCATTAGACTTCAGATTAGCATTTCATTAGGACTCCTTTGTTAGCATTCTCGCTGCGGGGAGGGGGCAGAGGCCCCTTGCCTTCTTAATATTTTTTGATTCCGGCCTGAGCCATGGTCGAAAGCGGTCGAACCTCTACCCCTGTAAATTCAGAGCAGTACCTGTATATTTTTAAGAAGTAAACCAAAGTAAAAGAAGTTTTTATTTTTCCCTTCGAGCCGTGCTCTCTTCAGAACTTAGTCAGAAAAGTCGATAATTTTAGTATAAGAGAAAGTATCAGATTATTATAGCAAGAGAAGAATTAATAATTCTCGACCCATAAACGAGAGAAAGAGACAACCCAAGCACCATAGAAGATATTGGCATAACAGTCTGGCGAGTCTGTAGCCAAGAGTTTAACAGAGTGGCGACCGAAAAGAATTAGAATGTTATAGAAGAAAATATCCGTTGCTTGCCTCCGTAACTAGACCCTGCATCAGGATAAAAATCAAGAACGCCCCGTCGACGTCGAAGCAACCCATAGGGACATAGAAGAAGAGGATCTTAGCAGATTTTAACAAGAAGATTTTAACCAAAAGATTTAACCCGAAGATTTTAATCAGAAGATTCCAGGTTCGAATCCTGGCAGGGTCGCCAGACTGTTAACCCCTCCGTTTATGGCCCTGAGTCGGTTCGGATTCGACGGGGGGGTTCTGGTTAGAGGTTGCAACGGATATATCTTCTATAACATTCTAATTCTTTTCGGTCGCCACTCTGTTAAACTTGGCTAGAGACTCGCCAGACTGTTATGCCAATATCTTCTATGGTGCTTGGTTTGTCTCTTTCTCTCGCTTATGGGTCGAGAATTATTAATTCTTCTCTTGCTATAATACTCTGATACTTTCTCTTATACTAAAATTATCGACTTTTCTGACTAAATTCTGAAGAGAGCACGGCTCGAAGGGAAAAATAAAAACTTCTTTTACATTTGGTTTACTTCTTAAAAATAATCAGGTACTGCTCTGAATTTACAGGGGTAGAGGTTCGACCTCTTTCGACCATGGCTCAGGCCGGAATCTAAAAATATTAAGAAGGCAAGGGGCCTCTGCCCCCTCCCCGCAGCGAGGTGCTAACAAAGGAGTCCTAATGAAATGCTAATCTGAAGTCTAATGAAGAAGTGCAATGAAGAAGTGCTGTGTGTAATATAAACTTAAAGGTTTTGGGGGAGGACAGTTGTAGGTTAAATTTCCCCCCTTTTTAAACACATGATCAGATGTTTTGAAAGATTACAAATAAAAATTTTAAAAAATAAAAATAAAAACTAATTTGTATTTTTCGCCGAGTCTACATTTATGAAGGCGATATCATTTCGTAATAGTACACATAAGTACAAATTAAGTACACGACTGAGTACGTATTAATTTTGGTTCATTACAATTACGATTACAATTATGGATTACTTCACATACGCTTATGATTGTCCATTACAGTTATATTAAAGTACATTCTTACATTATAAATTAAATCATTACATTTAATTACAGTTTCATGAAGTACATTACAAGTTATTATTAATTACAGTTTCATTAAAGTACATTACGTTATATTAAATTAAAGTATTACAGTTAATTACAATTAAACAGTTACTATAACTTTGTTTTGGTTTTTTACAGTGTTTCATATTAATAGACAATTTAGATGTTAGAAATATAATACTAAGTACATGGCACATACGAGATAATTTATTTACGAAATAATATGCTATAAATATGTTATGAATTTGAAATCAGAGCGAACGGAGATATTTTATCTTTGAGGCGCTCGATTCTGTCGTAGTGAGTGGAATTTTATAACTTAACTCAGCATTTTTGAGTTCAATGCGGGAGGTGAAATAATAAAATAAAATAAAATGTAAAAAGAATACATGTACGTAATCATGATCGTCAATAGACATGTACGACTGCACACAGTAGTGTACACATATCATTCGTCACACAATAGGTTGTGTGCGTAATATAGACACGAGTAAACATAGACTGATAGTTGATAGGGCATAAGTAGACAATAGGTAGATGACTGAATAAGTAATAAAATTAATAAAGGATAGCGGTCAAGAAAGAACATGAATGTAAGAATGAGTATGGTTGAATAATGAGTATGGTTGAATAATAATGTTTATACTACATAACACCACAACATTATTACTAAAGAATTTACATACATGAATACGGAAGATGTCCAAATACTAAGAACGTGATTCAGTGTACAAAGTATGGGAAACGTAAAAGAATAAAGTTATTTTATGACGTCATAGTGTATAAGTCATTATTTAGAAAAGATGAATTAGGGAAATACAGTAATGAATAAAGACGTACAAATCGAAATTCTATCCAAAAACTCGCTTAGGCGATTTTGGTTTCTTATGTAAAAATGGACATTCGAACATAAAACTATACGAACATAAGTTCTGCATGAAGACAATGAATCCATATAATGATGGTGTAGGAATTGTTCATTGTTCACTTTTTACACTAGTGTACCTCAAAGTCAAAAGCTCTAATTGTGGTCGACCGCTTTCAGAACGTAGTCACTGACTTTTAAAATGGACGCGAATACACTCCAGAGAGTAATGAAAAGTGACCGAATCACACGCTCCAAATTTATCGGTGTGTTTGCGAAGAATAAAACAATGAACTTACCAACTACGAGAAAATGCGGGGGGATTATCGTCAATTCGGACGTTGTGGGGGCGAGGGGATACATTAGTTTGCAATATACAGGGTGGGCGAGAAGTCACCGTACACCAACCAATGTGCAATCATAATCAATCATAATTATTCTGAATCACTTACGTACTTCGTGGTTACATGTCCAGTGGATCCGTATGTGCACCTTGATGCTGGACACACAAGCGGATGCGCCTCCATGTCCTCTGTGACATGCGTGGAGCATTTGTGGAGTAATGGCGAAAGGCGGGGCCACAGCTCAGCGCAACTCTTCGTTGGTGTTGTAGCGACGCGCAGCCACTACTCCCTTGATAATACCCCACAACGAATTGTCCGGGGTGGTAAGGTCAGGACCCTTGATAATACCCCACAACGAATTGTCCGGGGTGTAAGGTCAGGACTGCCTGGTGGCCATGGTAATGGTGCCGGAGATGTCGGTGAACCACGGCCAATCCAGCGGCCTGCAAAATGTTCGTTCAAAACGTCGCGCACAGAAAGAGCAAAGTGTGCGGGTGCCCCATCATGCTGCAGCCACACGTCATCCATGAGTCCCCCTATCTCTGAGCTGAGGTATGAGCCACGTCTCCAACATTGCCGAATAAGATGCCGCGTTCACGGATCCATCGAAAAAGTAAGGTCCAATCAAATGACCTGATGTCATACCCGCCCATATCATCACATGCGGTGGATTATGTTGCAGCTCTCCTGCGTGAAATGGGATCTCTTTGACCAGAACACCACATTTCTGTCGCGCGAAACTGCAATAGATGGCACATTCATCACTGAAAAGAACCTTTGAGCGGGATACGGCACTTGGGAATGTGTCCAACAGAGCACGGCTTGATTCATAACGCCGATCGATGTCGGCATCTGACAGTTCATTCACGAAAGTTGGGCGATACGGCCTCACTTTCAGGTCTTTCTTCATGTGGTCTCGCATCGTTGACCGTGGCACACCAAGCTCTGATGATAGTCTCCGCGTAGACTTAATTGGGGAACGTTCAATAGAAGCGGCAATCGCTGCACATGTTTCCAAGCGCGTTGTCTTTCTCCCACTCCGCGGCCTGTCTTTAACGCTTCCAAGAGCGAACGCACGTTTTTCCCAAACCAGCAGTGTCGCTCTTCGTGGTGGAGCCTTATTAAACCGTTCCCGAAACACAGCCATCACCTGCGTCATGGTTTGTCCCGTGTGCGGTCTCTCATGCACCCACACACTTGCCACCAACCGCTCCTCAACAGAGTAACTGCTTGTGTCAACCATACCGACAACACCACAACTAAATTCCATGGGTACGGCTGTCACGTACGCACTATCTACGACACTGTTGCCAGATTGCCATTCGACACTGTTGTCAGACTGCCATTGTACATAGTAGTGTGTGCTGTGCTGTGCTGTGCTGTGTAAACTCAAATTGATTTCGGGTGCGTATCGTGCGGGTGTACGTTGACTTCTCGCCCACCCTGTACTTTAAAAATAGGAAAAAATGTAATATTTTAATTCACTGGGGACTCATACCTGTAGTGACCCTGTTATTGTAAAATCTCTCGAACATTGCATGTCCCTGAAATTGTCTAGAATCCGCACTGATTTCAAGGATATTTTAGTAATACTTGCGGGATGTATTGTCTTTCATTTCTCCTGCACATATCACGTGGGAAGGGATTTATAAAATTATATAATTATTTGCTTTGTGCGACACTGAGATGAATGATGAATTGGTATGCAGACAGATAAAAAGCCGTTTTCCGTTTGTGCGCACTCGAGGTATTACGTAAAGTTTTACGCGTGTATATATAATTGTAACTATTGTGTAAAGTGTCCCCAATAATGTTAGTCTTATTTAATGGATGCCAGTTCTGTAAGTTGAATTGTACTAAAACATGATTTCTATCATTTAATAAATTAATCAAAATAAAGGGTGATCCAGAGAAATGGGACCCAAAAGAAACCCCTGTAACTCTTAAAGTATAAGTCCTTTTATAAAATCATACGCATCATTCGAAAGAGGATAGTTACAAGTTTGTACAGGATTGTATAGGTTTTGACAATACAAGACAAGATAAGATACAAAACAAAATAAAAGTGTTAGTTAAAACTAACCCTTCAAGATGACTGCATGGACTGTGGAACAGCTGCGTTTCATAACTGAGCAATATTATGAGCATGGAAGAAGTGTAGTTTCAGCTCAAAGATCTTTCAAGACAAATTTTCAGATGTCAAAAATCACCTTCTAAGAAAGTAATCCGTCGGTGTGTCAGAAATTTTTTCCCTAACTGGCAGCATTGGAAAAAGAAAACCAACTGGAAGAGTGCGCACAGCAAGGATAGACGAGATCATTAACAGAACTCATGAAATTGTACAGGATATCCTAACAGAAGCATCAGACGTGCTTCTCAGCTGTTAGGAGTTGGATATGGAACAACACACCGTATATTCAAGCAAAATTTAATGCTCTTTCCATATCAAAATTCAAACAGTGCAACAACTAAACGATGGAGATTTCGCACGAAACGACAATTTTGTCAATGGATCCACAGAAGGTAAAGGTAAGACACACCACCATTTTCTAGCAACTTTGATTCTGTCAGACGAAGCCCATTTTCACTTGAATGGAACTGTAAACAAACAAAATTGTCGTTTCTGGGCAACAGAAAATCCATTGAATATTATCGAAGTCCCGTTGCATAGTCAGCGTGTAACTGTTTGGTGTGGTCTTACTGCATCTCAGATCATAGGGCCGTACTTTTTCGAGGATTCCACCAGAAACACGGTCACTGTAAATGGTGATCGCTACGAAAAAATGTTGACCGATTTCCTTATTCCTAAATTAAGAGATCTTTGTCTAGAAAACCACTGGTTCCAACAAGACGGAGCTACCTGCCATACCACGAGGAACTGCATGGCAGTTTTGCGTGAAACGTTTCCAGGCGAGTTAATCTCAAGATTTGGAGACGTTGAATGGCCCGCAAGGTCTCCGGATTTTTCTCCCTTAGATTATTATCTCTGGGGATATTTAAAGAGTAGGGTCTACAGAAATAACCCAACGACCTTGCAAGAATTGAAGGCCGCCATCACAAATGAGATACAGGCCATACCACCGCACACTCTTGCAAAAGTGATGCAGAACTTACAAGCGAGAACACTGGCATGCTTGGCAACTAATGGAGCACATTTGAAAGGAGTCATTTTTAAAAAATAAATATTTCATAAACTTGTAACGCTACTCTTTCGAATGATATATAGTTTTTATGAAAGGAATTAAATATTAAGAATATTTGGCTTTTTTTATGGGTCCCATTTATCTGGATCACCCAGTACAATATGTCTTCTTCATAACCAAAAAAATTTACATTAGTTCCTCGATGATCTGGCATTCGTTGGACCGGATGTGAGACAATACCTCGACCTCCGTATTCAGGTCACTGGGTTGGCTGCGCGGTAAAACCTCCAAATCACCGTCGACTATTTGCTTTTCGTCAAAGCTGTCATGAAAAGTAGCTATAACACGATCGAGTTCCGCATCGGGCCTTTAAAGTGAAATTAACTTGATTAGTTCATACATTTTCTGAATCATTTTTAATTAAAATCCAATTTCTTCATAAATCGCACTGTATTCAGAAAGCCTAGCGCTATACTAATGCAAACTAATCTATAATTGTGGATACCTGCTATTTTAATGAAACATTTACAACAAAATGCGATGAGTAGAAAATGTATTACTGCATCCACACCATATATATATATATGCCGAGATAACCACGAAGGAGACAGATTCGACAATAATTAAAACCTATTGTTTTTCACCAAAATACACACAGAGGAACATATATATATATATATATATATATATATATATATATATATATATATGAAGAGAGAGAGCTGCAAGGCGTTACAAGTACACTAATTTACAGCGCCGGAAATATTTTTATCCTAACTGTGCATACACTCAATGCCTACCATCACTGGGTCTCGATCCCATGACCGTTGGAATTATGTAAAGTTTTAGTAATTCTAAAACCCTACCTGTAGAACTTTCTATAAATTTATTAAACGTAATTATTTGATAAACAAGATTCACGCTCTAAATACTTAATAGAATACATTAATTATAGAAAGCCTAGCACAGTATCCTGTAGTAAACATGCATTTATATGTCAGGACACCACGATGTATATATGGGAGTGGAAAGTTACAATAAGATAAAATGGCGATTAGGGCGTCCGTATCAAATAATAAACACAAAGCAACTAGCCTAACTGGGCTCAAAAGAGAGATGAGCTGGGTGTACTACGCATCATGTGCCAGCACCGGGTAACGAACCCCTGGGCAGATATCCTTTCACTTCGTTTATTATGGCTTTTTATAAATTAGCTAACACTTGCAGGGTTTAAGCACTGAATGACAGATATATATATACATATATATATATATATATACAGTATATATATGTATATAGCCAGAATCACAAATTAAATTATTACGTAATTACTCACATCTCGAGGGTAGCGTCTTCTGTTGGTTGAAACGGAGGATTGTTGCAGATATTAAGGTTTTGTGGGAGAGAAGATCATTCCGGTCAGCCGCAGCGAAAAGGTGGAGCGTAGCCCCTGCAGAGAAATCCTCGTCTTCAAACAATTGCGGGGAGCTGTAAAGTTCTTGTGAATGACTCATGAAGGAGGGGATGTGTTTGTTTATTCACTGGTGAAAATAACTGCTGTGAGTTCCTACTGAAAATGGTTCCCTTTATATACGTGGTCCCGATTGACCCCACCACAATATTTGATTCGCGAGTTTCCTGTATGAGAACGAGTCTTTCCGCCAACCAGAGATCCTGGACTCGTTCTCATGCCACACCCATTGGGTTGTGATTGGACGAGCCGCGAATTCTGGGGTGCTTGTCAAATATAACTTATACACACCATAGATTTCTTTCAGAAATGAAACAGGACCGTAAGAGAGAGAGAGAGAGATAAGTTTTGTTTGGAAAATAAAATTTGTTTTCCTGAGGTGTCAAGCAAACTGATGCATATCGAAGTGTATTTAAGACAAAAATAACAGATGTCAGGTGTTTTTCGAAATTTACCTGTCATCTCCACACAGGTGGGTTTTGCTAAAAATATCCGCGTTTGACACTCAATTTTGAACCTTATACCCTTAAACAATAGAGACTGAGCAGGTGAAATGAATGTATTAGTTTAACTACACGATGAAAAAGGACTTAGTAGATCTTCATGTTAGTATACTCATGTTTTCAACTTCATTGAGCACTATATATACACACATACACACACACACACACACACACACACACACACATATATATATATATATATATATATATATATATATATCGAAGCATTTCATAATTCTTTATTCCTGGATAGGAGACCCAATCTTCTACAGTTTTAAATGTGTTTGTTACAATACGCTGTATTAGAAATCGAATCCGCAAGGCAGTGTTTAATTCGAGAATTGCACTGAAAAAAACTTACTTTAAGCTGTGAATAGTGATTTAATATGTTCCAAAAGCTGGTTTAAATTACACTAATTATAATGCAGTAATGTTGAAGAGAGAAATTATTTAGAGTAAATCATATTAAATCCACTTATTGAATTGTAGAAGGTGCAATTAATTGATTTATACCATAAATTCCATTTTTTATAAATACGCGTAGAAAACGATATTTATTGGGCATGCCCAACTAAAACTTAAAATCTAGTTATATTAATATTTTTTGTACCAAAGTTTAAGATACTTCGAAGTGTCTATACTTTATAAAATAACTTTGCATCATTGTTTCTGGATATCTTCAACAGTAAGATTTAATATGATCGTGAATGCTGGTTTTAAATTATATTAAAAATAATGCAGCATTGTTGCGACAGGGCTACAAGTAAAAGAGGAAAAATGAATAATTTATCCCTAATTTAATATCTATTTGGTTTTAAAAATCATATTAATGCTTTTTATGTTATAGTTTAAGGATAAAATTGTGTATTGTGATGAAAATTTGTTTTTGTATTAAACTTAGTTTATCTTACTCGAATTTTTGTTTAAAAGATCGTTACCAAATGTCAAATTGGCCTCGTGATATTATACCATGAGAAGCTCAATAGAAAAACTATTGGCATTGCCTTTTATTGAGACCTTGTCAGTCTACCCCTTGGTCCCACAAACGTATTTGTTTGTTTAATACCTCTGTCTATTGGGTCGTATTTAGAGACCTTATCGGTCTACCAGGAGTTGGTAAGTAAAGTGGTGGTGGTTGTGGTGAAGCAGTATTATACAACTACTACCAATCGTCTAAATTTCGACGCTTGGTTGTAGCTCTCATATCGGTTACGTGGTGTTGATGGGATGAGCTCCTAAAAGTCTATACTTAGATGATTGGTGGTGATGTGGTGTTTTTTTATGTGGTGGTTCTGCGCCTATATATTTTGCTAATGGGGCTTTGCATGCATCTGTTTATATATATTTTTTTTTTTTGTGTGTGTGTGTGTGTGTGTGTGTGTGTGTGATAATAGGGGCTCTATTGGCGTATAGTCGGGGAGTGTATGTGCGTTTGTGTGCGCTTTTAATTCGTTCGAAGGTTATTAATATACACAGGCCATTTATGCCTTCTAAGCCAACTGGCGGATTAGGCCAACTGTCAACTGGCTGATTAAGCCAACTGGCGGATTTCGAGTTCTAAGTCAAGTGTTGCTACCTTGAGCTCTCATTAAGTTTCTGCCTGTCGCAGGGGAGGGGGTTTTTGCAACAAGGGGGGAAGGGGTTGGTACTGGCACTCATATGATCAACAGTGCAATTGCCTATATCCTCTACCATTTTGCGGCCATCCTACTGAGTCTCATCTTCTTACTATTATTCTGACTATAAAAAATAACTGAAATTTTTTAGCATTAAAATGGTGCTCGATAAACTTCATGTTATTATATATATATATATATATATATAGGGTGATCCGTTTGGGTATGGATAAAATAAAAACGCTGTGAGAATCTACCGAGAAGTGTTACTGCGCTCATCTGTTGCACGTGAGATCATAAAATGTGGGAGTTTGTAACAGGTTATGCCATCCGCTGACAGATTTACGAGCGCCAGCTGCTGTCACACTTATAAGACATATGCCAGTTTCGAAGATGGCGGCGAATGCACAACAACGTGCGAAGTGTGTCATTTGGTTTGCTAAGTTTGAGAGTGTGACAGCGGTATAGCGTGAGTTTCGCAGTGTGTATGGTGTTCGAAAAGCTCCTATATACGACTCCATAGGGCAGTGGTACCGCACATTTGAAGAAAGGGGGTCTATCACTAAACCACATGCAGGTGGTCGTAAGAATTAGCCTCTCGTTATGACCTTTGTCGTGTGCGGAAGGGGGTTCTGTTGAAGACTAATTAGGTTTGTCACAATCTACCATTTTTGTGGGCATTGTTTGCCAAATATTAAACTATACAATGTTACTGTTTCCATTTCACACCAATTTTATTTTATCCATACCCAAACGGATCACCAGGTGTTCCCAAAAAGTCCCTATTTCTAAATAAATGTTCTAAACTGAAAAAAGAGGAAAATATCGGAGTTTATTATCCTTAATTAAACATGTTCAATGTAATCGCTATTTTTTTCTAACACATTATTCAATTTCACACAAATGTTTTACATAATTTTTGGGCATAGTTCAACTGGGATGATTAGGCTTTAGATTTTCCAGTATCATGGGCTTGATAGGATAGACCCAGTCTTTTCTGTAACATCACAAAAAAAGTAAGGGGGTGTGAGATGAGGTGAGTATGGGGCCATTCTACTCGCTGAAAAAGGGAGATTAGTCGCCGTAAAATTACTGGCGCGTTAGCATGACTTCCCCAGTAACGAAATATTTGCTTATTAATCTCTGTCCAGAAAGATATACATAACACACGTCAATGAAGTGGATGTGCTTCAAAATTCAGGATCTTCTAGTTTAGCGAATTCCATTCGTTTTTGTTTTTGAACATTAGTCACTGAAGCTTGTGAATGAATTTTGTAGGGAAAAAGATTTAATTTGGTACGAAGTAAATGATGCACAGATGTTCGAGAAATAGCTACTTCTGCTGATAAACGTCGAATTGACTTCTGCGGAGTGCACGCAATAATTACCCTTATATCGAATGCTTACATTTCCTTCCTTTTCTTTGAAATTTTCTAAAATTAACGATATTGTGTTTGTACTGGGTGTCTCTCTGCATCCATATTCTCTGTAAAACTTCGACTACACCTACGTCACAGAATTTCTCACATGAAACCACTCGACGATCTTGAAATTCTGTTCCTGCTACAAACGTGGCATCGCTCTTTGATGGTTCAGACATTAGGAATGTATAGGTATATGCGGAATAAAAACCCCAATCTGCTACCTTTCTGAAGAAGAAACCCCAATAATGAAATATACATCCATTATAAAATAACGATCAAATAAAAGTGGCCATTTTTTTAACATCCGATATACAAGATTAAAATTACCTTAATATTTTACCTCTGTTGGTGGTAAAGTTTGTTAATTATAATATACGAGTAGCTGTGAAACTTATTCCAAATTCTATTGCAAAACTCTTGAAATTGAATCCCTGTAAATATATTTTTAGTCGTTGTTAAGTAAAGGAAATAATATAAAAATATTAGCATTAGCTCTTATTGTTTGAAGAGGAAGTTTATGATAATTTTGACCGAGTTAAATTGAGTTTGTATTATTATGTATTCCTCTTGTATAAAAATCTATTGGTTTGTTGTGATTAGAATTCGACATGATACAGTATCATCGAACATGAATAAATTTTTCCTGCTTTTAGCGATATCATTAGGACCAGGAATTTATAAAGAATCTTCAAAGTATTGTACTTTACATTTGGTTCACCTTTTATAGATACAGACAATTCGTGAATCGTCGCACGAATGGGCGGTCGAGGTTTACGACGAAGCGAAAAGTGTAATGATGCCGAGGTTCATTATAACACATTATAAAATAATGTACAGTGTAATTACCTCACGATTGACATGTATATTAATTAAGATGTACTTAATTGTGAACGAGATTGTACGTATGTAATGCAAGCTTAGTAAAACATGGTTTGGCTCAGTTTTACAACAGAAAGAATATTGTCTTATAAAGGTACATTACTCTTAGCACATACTGTCTTCCGGCTGCATTTAATTATTGAATGCCATGACCAAGAACGGAGATCATGATCAAATGTTTGAAATCTAAATTTAACACCAAAACTTAATAATAAATGATTTTACTTTCTTGCAAACTTTAAGATTGAACTAAACTTCCTGAAACTCTACAAAAAGCACGTGATGCCGAAGCATAAAATGGCAGGAAAATGTGACTGCAATAATGTGATGATGTGGAGGTGGTGTTCGATGATTCGGAGGTTATATTTAGAGGGGGTTAACGCGAAGAAGCAGATATGCAACCATTCGATGTGCAGCCATTCGCGAGTTGTCTGTAGTCTGCTCATAAAAATCAATATTATGATTTCCATTTTAACTAAATTGAGAATAGCTGATTTAGTATATCCTTTGTCAAACCATACTTTTGAAAGTTTATATTGAGCTTGATGTAATGATCTACCATATAAGTACGAGTTTTCGTAGTCTGACCATTTTGGTTTGAATAACATTCGTAATAACATAATTGTCTTTCCACAACCAGAGTCACCGATAATGGGAACTACATTTCGGTGATCGTAATATAATAAAAATTTATGTTCCTGATTGTTAGGTGTTTTTAGAATTCCATTGAACTGGAGTGTTTTAGATTATTTATTATTTATTATAAGTAAAAAAACGTGTTTATCTCAGATACCCATGCGTGTCATAATTGACTGCTAAATTTGAAAGGTTACCAAAATGGTATCCTTTCAAATTTATGACATATGATAAAAATATATTTATATAAGATGAACATTGAATACATAATTATTTGTTTCACTCTCTAATTAATATTAATTTTGAGAATCAGAATTCTGTCCCTCTATCTTAAAATAAATCTTAACAGTAGTTCTTAATACAATAATGATCCAGTGCTATATTGTAGCGTAATATACAGGGTGTCTCAAAAGTCACTATCTATTTTGAAAAATAATGGGAATTACGAAAAACTGGTTTAAGACATGAAAAATATATTTATTTCAAAGTAAGTGCCACAAAGAATTAGTGCTATTTATTTATCTGTCTCCACATGGCGACCATAAGTGTCTCTACAGAGCTCAAAGCGATAAGTTGTTTCCCGGAACACACTTTCCAGCATTTGAGGTGTTATTTTCTGAACTGCATCGGTAATACGATTTCGAAGTTCGGCTACATCACTAATTCCTCTACCAGTGTACACCTTAGACTTAATGAAATCCCAGGCGAAAAAATCTAATGGTGTTAAATCGGGTGAACGTGCTGCCCATGGTTGTGTTCTCCACGACCAATCCAGCGACCGGGAAAGCGTCTGTCAAGATAATCACGTACAATTATTGCATAATGGCACGGTTCTCCATCCTACTGAAAAACTACTGTGTCAAGAATGCCATCTGAAAGAAGTTGAGGTTCGAGGAATTGTTCAAGCATGTCAAGATAAATTTATAAATTACACAAAATTCGAAATAAACCAATTAACTTTTTTTAAATACACAAATTTGCACCAGAAGTACATATCTTTATGCCAGCATAGCATTTTTAAAAAAAACATCTAATGTCACCGAAATAGATAGTGACTTTTGAGACACCCTGTATAACGTTTATCACCATTTCTGCACAGTGCCACTTTATTTATTTATGTGTTATATGCATTATTTTTAAAATATTCGTAGTTCTATATGATGTCTCTGTTCCAAATAGTGCTCATTTATAATCTTCTATGTTTAATGTTTGTTTAATGACTTCTTTTCTAATCCCTTGGGTTCCTTTTCTTCTTTTTCAAAAGTTTTAAATGCATATAATTTTGCTCATAATCTGAAAAACTCTATAATCGGTTTACCCGCTGTTTCATCCTTTATTTTTCTAATGCTTTTTTATTTTTTTTTTCTGAATACAGAAATGTATTTTTGAATTTGTTTTATGGAGTAAGTTTATATTTCTTTTCATATCTTTATATACACCTTTCGTTGGTGTATAATAGCAAAGGGATTCTGTTTCTGTAAATAATAATATAGCTTTTTCACCATATTACGTTTTTATGTCATTATACAGTATGTCCCACAAAAAAGTCCACCCAACTTTAGATTGTACTAACTCCTCCAAAAATTGAGATATTTTGGATCTGTTTGTTTGATTTAATATAGCAAATTATTCTTTGTTAACGTTCAAATTTATTCATGTTTAAACGAATTAGTGTTTAAGCATCTACTTTTAAATCGGTTTCCATAAGCCTTATGGAAACCGATTTAATCGTATTTGGTGGGTGCAAGACGGAGCTCCTGCTCACAGGAGAGTTATTGTGAAGGAACGCTTGCAGGAAGTCTTCCACCAAAGAGTAATTGCTACAGGCTATGACATTGAATGGCCTCCCAAAAGCCCTGACTTGATCCCGTGTGATTACTTTCTATGGGGTCATTTGAAAAATAGAGTATTTGCATCACAACCTATCAATTTAGATGATTTGAGGACTCGCATCACAGCTGAAATCAACTTGTTAAAAGACAATCCAGATCTTATCAAAAGAGTGATGGGGAAGATGAGAGCTCGACTCCAGATTTGTATCGATAGGAATGGCGGTCATGTTGAAAGAAAACGAAACTAAGCATAACTTTTGTAATAAGGAATAAAGAAAATCTGTTTTGTATCTTATTAAAATTATGTTAAAGTATCTATTATTATGTATTTGTCTTTTCATTACATCGATAGCACACACATTATTTTTTCATTGACCAATTTTGCGCAATCCATTTTTTTGTACCCTTCAGTTAAAAGCAGATGCTTAAACACTATTTCGTTTAAACATGAATAAATTTGAACGTTAACAAAGAATAATTTGCTATATTAAATCAAACAAACAGATCCAAAATATCTCAATTTTTGGAGGAGTTAGTACAATCTAAAGTTGAGTGTACTTTTTTGTGGGACATACTGTATATATATATATATATATATATATATATATATATATTATATATATATATATATATATCCGTAAATTGCGGCGTACAAGTCGACCTGGCGTATAAGTCGACCTCAAAATTTTCAGCTCAAAATTCTGGTTACTCTGGTATACTCGCTGTATAAGTCGACCCCCAAACAAAAGCTAGGCTAGAATTGGAATGTGGATACAGCCTATAGCGAAAGCGTATACTGAACAAACCAACAAGGTAATTTACTAAGCCACCGAGGCCTAATGCTCTTGCCGGCATCCACTCATTACCCATACACCAACCTGACAACAATCTAGGTAGAGCCAGAGCACAGCGTGTCTTCTTGTCTAGTTTACCCCTATGGAACCCCCAGCAAAAAGGATGAAATATGACGCTAGTTTCAAGCTGAAAGTTGTTGCGTTTGCAAACTTTTCAAACAACTGTGCTGCAGCGAGGAAGTATGGAGTTAATGAAAAGCTGGTGCGTGATTGGAAGAAAAATGAAGCCTCCCTGAAGAAGACGCCTAAGAAATAATGTGCTTTAAAAACCGGCATTTGTCACTGGCCTGAACTGGAAATTTGCTTAGATGGTTGGATCAACGAAAACCGTCAAAATGGCTATACAGTTACCCAAACTAGCATACGTACTCAAGCACTTAAGTGGGCAAGAACACACCCGGATCAAAGCAAAGATTTTAAATCAACTGCGAACTGGTGTGGTCGCTTCATGAAGAGGAAGGGTTTGGTGTTGCGGCAGAAAACTAAAATTGCACAAAAACTCCGTGCAGACCTCGAAGACAAAATTATAAATTTCCATACATACGTTATTGGACTGAAGAAGCAACACGACTACCCACAATGTCAGATTGGTAATATGGATGAAACACCTTGTTTTTTCGACATGCTTAGCAATAAAACTGTTGACTCCAAAGGCAAAAAAACTATTCTGATAAAAAGTACAGGTCACGAGAAGACGAAGTTCACTGTTGTATTAAGCTGCCTCGTAGACGGAACTAAGTTAAAACCAATGGTTATTTTTAAACGAAAAACACTGCCAAATATAAAGTTCTCTCCAGATGTTTTTGCCCATGTCCATGCAAAAAGGGTGGATGGACGAAGCTGGAGTACATTTATGGATTGACAATGTGTGGAGTAGGCGGCCTGGTGGATTACGCAAGGAAAGGGGCTTGTTGTATGGGACATGTTCAGAAGCCATTTAACAGATAATGTCAAGAAGCATCTACAAAGAAACAGTACTGTAACTGCAGTAATACCAGGGGGGTTAACGTCTGTGCTTCAACCTCTCGATGTAAGCCTAAATAAGCGATTTAAGGACAATGTTCGTTTGAAGTGGAATAAATGGATGGTTGAGGGAGAAAAGTCATTCACAAAGGGTGGTAATATGCGAGCTCCACCACTGGATGTGTTGTGCTATTTTGTGATAAAGTCTTGGGAAGCTGTTCGTGTAGAAACTGTTGTAAAATCGTTCAAAAAATGTGGGATTTCAAATGCAATGGATGGGAAAGAAGATGATTTGTTGTGGAGAGACGGTGACGAGGAGGATGACAGCGAAAGCAAAGAAGACGAAGTTGGATCTTGCAGTGAATCGGAGCCGTATGCAGACCTCAAAGGATATTAAAATGTGTTCATACATGCTTTCATTGTCAATAAAATATAATTTTGAAGCAAAATTACCGTAATCTTGGAGTTACGGTAAAATTTTAACTGTTTATCTTAGGCCTAAGGTTTTAATTACAGTAATAATGTCATTGTGTGTATAATCAATAAACTGTCATTATGTATCGTTAACTGTCATTACCCCTGTAGTGTCTTGTTTAGATAGGCTTGTTTACCACTCTGTGGTAGAGGTTCACTTTTTATACCCAGCGTATAGGTCGACCCTAAGTTTTGGAGAGATTTTTTCATGCTTAAAAAGTCGACTTATACGCCGCAATTTACGGTATATGTTAACCCCTCCGTCTAGGGCCTTGGGCGGTAGGGAATCGCAGTAGTTTCACTTGTACTACATTCCGATTTCTTCTTGCAGTGGATCGCAGGATTCTGTAAAACTTACTAAATTCCCTAATGGTTCCCCGATTCTTCTTGTAGCGTATCGGGAAATTATTTTTCTCTAAGACTAAGTTCTTTGAAGAGAGCAAGGTTCGAAGGAGAAGACAAAGATTTTCTCTGACTGTAGTTTACTGCTTCTAAAATGTTACAGGTAATGCTCAGCCTCTAGGTCAGACCAGACAGAATGAGCGTAATTATTTGAACAATTATTCGGCTTCATATACACAAATTTTGGTGACATCATTAATATTTAATGTTGATTTGTTTTTTTTCTTTATCCTGGATAGGCTAAATTTTTTTGCAAAATATTTGAAGATAAGAGACTTTTTAGTTGCAACAACGTCCAGACAGATGAGGAAGATATTTGAAGATGAAGCCATATTTTTATTTTAAACCGCATATTGACAGATCTGATGTTATCATGATCTGCCGAGTTAACTAAAAATGGAAATTGAAATATGCATTTTATTATGGATTAAAATTAAACATGCATAGGAGCCAAAATTAAATGCTAAAAATTTAAAATTATGTGTTTAGCAAAACATGACTTCATCTTTTACAACGAAGAGAGAATGTATAAAGAAAATGAACATTGCAGAATTTAACACGATTTCATTATTAAACTAAATCTAAAAAAATTATATATATATATATATATATATATACACACGAGTATTTTATCAAGAGCTTATTCGAAGTTCATTTCCATACCTATACAGGTATTCTCCGCTATCCGCGGGAGTTGTATTCCTGGAAACTACCGCTTATAGCGAATTTGCGTATAGTGAAGTATAGTTTCCCATAGATTAATTAGGATGTTAATTAGCGTGGTTATGTTTCTCAAAAAATTTTCGAACTATAATAAACTTATAAAATCAAAAGATAAACCTATCCTATCAACTGTTTATGCAATCAAATAACAACGACAGTATAAATTAATTATAAACTTGAAACAGAATAATATATAATTTTTAATGCATGCCATCATAATATCATACATTAATAATAAACAAATGCGTATGTAAATATGTATGTATGTATGTATTTACATAAACTAAAGGGAAGGTGACAAAGGCGCTAAGTCCGAATGAAGGGAAACTTGAAGATGGAATTTTGGCTTCAATGGTTGTTGGAAGGTGATGTGGATCTGAATCTGAATCTTCGAAGGCTGGGCTGGGCAGTTGATGTGGGTGGAATTAACGTCTTCGAATGCTCGCGATTTTTCTCGAATGTTCGCGCGGATGGACTTGAGAATTCTCGAACCACGTAACCTCGAGAGTGTTTCCGCTTTATTTATTGGTAGGTCCTTAATTAACCCATTAGTACCGAGCGTCACTTTACTGATTTTTTTATGACTAACGCCAGACGATTTTATTCAGTCTCGGGAAAGACGTCTCGACACTAATGGGTTAATAAACTGCGTAAACTCGAATTCACTTGAAAGCGTAGATGCTGCTGCATGGAAAGCTATTGGTGTAGAGTTGCTGCAAGAGGGGATGTTGCTACCTTGATGTGAGAATGATGTTGTTTCAGTTGTGGAGACACTGTCATGTGGGATGCTGATTCCATCTCTGCTCTTCTATAGGTAAGTTATTAACTAAAGTTTATAATTGTGGTTTCATAATGACATTAATGGGGGTTATTCATATGATGTAATGTTGACGGATGTATGCTAGATGAGAACTCTATTTTCTGTGTTTGTTAAATTGTATTCATGTAAAAATGGGGTGGTTAGAGAAACCTGGCACAATTTGTATCATCATATTCGTTTTTCTCAACAAAAACTACAATAAAATATCAATGTGCCATTGTAAATTATAATTTTCACTCTGCCCTAGTACAAAGTCTTTGTAGTAAAGGCGGCACACGAATCGTTGAAGGGTTTGGAAGCTTCCACCCACTCTCTCATTGGAAGAGGTCTTTTATCATCAGGTTTTTTAAAGTCAGCGTCATTTCTTCACCGAAGTTCTTCCATACATTCCAAGCCGTAACCTTTCCCTTTCCGAAGAACGACGGCACAGTATCAAATCCTGTGAAAGCGTGGAAAATGGAAGTGCACATTCCATATCGGCATCCAAACCTTCGAAGAACTCATTCAGACGGAGTTGCGTCACGGTTTTGCTGGAGGAAAGTCTGGAAGAAATCTAGTTATTTGTCCGCACAATTAATTTAATTATTTATTTCAGGTTTGAACGGAGAGAAATTTCAGTACAATTATCAATCTTGAAAATATTTTAAAACTTGTTTCGATTATTCACTAATTATTTTCTATTAAAACCTAAAGTGATGTTTAGTGTTAACACAAAATGGGCTACAATCTGCAACACGCCCCTGCGTCTGAGGTCACATGTTCAACATTACCTTTAACGGAAAGGTAAAAAGCTTTAAAGTGGAAAACTAGGAGTTAGCGGAACTCGAACGAACATCGCTCATGCGATCCACAATTCCCAAAATCCATCATTTCTTCATATAAAAAAAAAATCCCGACACTTATAAAGACTACTAACACATGAAGTTTCGTTAGGTTAGGATGTTGAATTAGCATAGGTTAGGTTATTGCTTATTGCTTATATATATATATATATATACAGGGTGGGCCGTAAGTTTCCATACATAGGAAAAATAAACATTTTTTTATGGACAACCATTTTTATTTATATAATATGCTCTACATGGTTGCCATTGTTTTGAAAACACATTTCAATACGTGTTCCCCACTGTTGATGAACACGCATTAGCACAGTTGTTATGCTTGTAATGGCGTTGGTGATACGTTCCTTTAGATGATTTATGTCTCGTATCTTTTCCTGATACACCATGGCCTTCAAGTGCCACAAAGATAGAAATCAAGGGGGGTGAGATCTGGGGATCTGGGAGGCCACTCCACAGGACCACGCCGACCAATCCAAGCATCCGGAAACTGCTGATCCAAATACCGACGCACGTGAAGACCATAATGAGGTGGAGCTCCATCTTGCTGGAAGTAAACTGGGAAGTTACCTTCCTCGTTTAGCAGGGATGGGAAAATCTCTTCTTGCAACATGTTAAGATACCTTTCGGCATTAAGATTTCCACTGACAAAAATTGGTCCAATAATTCTGGTCACCCCATATCCCGGCCCACACCATCACTTTACCGGCACCTTGCATCTTCGTCGGACTCAGCCAGTTAGGGTTAGCATTACTCCAATAACGTATGTTTTGCCGATTAACCTCTCCATTGACGTAAAAATTTGCTTCATCAGTAAACAAGATCTTACGTCGAACGCATATTCTTAGGGTATCTGAAACATAAAAATAAACGTTTAATTTTTCCTATGTATGGAAACTTACGGCCCACCCTGTATATATATAATATATATATATATATAGATGAACAGAAGGATCCACACAACGGCAAACATTTTCATTTATTTGTACTTCAGACGTTTCGACAAATCTTTTGTCATCATCAGTGAATTAAGTCTTAAAACCTTAAAACAAAAGTAAAAAGTGAAAAGTGAAAATTACATCAATACAATATTAAAACCATTAAAATTAAAACCTTAAAGCAAAATGAAAATTGCATCAATACAAAATTAAAATCATTAAATTTCATCACTATATAAACTAAAATTAAATTAAATTACCTCAATAGGTAAATACACAATGTTTACATCCACCTCCATACTTGGCAAAGTCTAAGAGAACACTGGATGGTCAGAGGATTAGAAAGGGTATATCTGTGAGAATCGGTTGGTTAGTTAAAAGAGTTGTAATTTGTAGGATGAGCTATTATTATTAAGGGAGGGTTTGTTTCTATAGATGTACAAAGATTCTAAAATTCGGAGTTCTGTAAGGTTATTGGATCTAGTTAAAATTTCAAACTGAGTTTTGTGAAGGGGATGGTCGTTTTCATTACTATGGTTTCTAATTGCGGATTGTGGAGGGCTACTGAGGGGACGGTTGGTACGGACTGACAAGCCCAAATGTTGAGAAATGCGCACCTCCAGTTGGAGTTGAGTGCTGCCAATATACGCAGCCTTACAGCTGTCGCACGTGTATTTGTAAACAACATTGGGGCATACAGTTTTGGGGAATTCATCTTTGAACTTTAAAAAATTTGATAATTTAAGTGGGTTGACGAAGGCGAATCTAAAATTTATTTGGGGATAACTAGACTTGAGCAGTTTGGACAATTCACCTCGAATACGCAATGATAAATAACCATAAAAAGGTAATTTAATATATCTGGTTTCTTTTTGTACTGTAGTTATGGGGAGTTTAGTATCAAAAGTGTTATTTAAAAATTTCTTTAATTGGTTATCGAATAGATGAGAAGGGTAGTAATTGTTAATAAGTACTGTTTTAAAAATTTAAATTCTTCGTTTAACGAAAAGTAATCCGAACAAATACGGTAACTTCTTGTTAATAATGTTACTATAGCACTAATCTTATATTTATAAAACATACAACTTAAATAATTGGTTCCCAAGCCAGTAAAAGTTTGTTTTCGAAATAGTGAAGTATGGAACTTATTATGAGCCCGTTTAACTAAAACATCCAGGAAAGGTAAACTATTATTTGTTTCGTTTTCACACGTGTACTTAATATTACTATGTTGTTTATTAAGATAATCAAGAAAAAGTTTTACGTGTGAAGGATGGTTAAATATTAAGAAAGTGTCATCCACGTATCTTCTAATATATGGGTTTAAAACTACTAGGACAACTTTTCAACCAAATTTCTTCGTAATGGCAAAGAAATGCATTTGCTAGTGTTGGGCTTAACGGGGAACCCATAGCTACCCCATCAATTTGGCTGTAAAGTTGCTATTAAATAAGAAAGATTATCAAAACACACTATTTCGAGAAGGTTTTTAAATTGAGTCTGAGTGAGGCCATTAATAAGAGTATTATCAGTAGTGAATAACTTATTTAGTATGATATTTAATGTTTCTTTTAACGGGACATTAGTAAACAATGACGAGACATCAAAACTGGCCATAGTAAGAGAATCGGCATGATTGATCTCTTTTATCTCTTTAGCAAAATCAAACGAGTTGTTAATAGAATAATCATTAAAGGTGAGTTTTGAAAGCAAGGGAACGAAGAATTTGGCTAAATTATAATTGAATGTACCACATGCCGAAAGAATAGGTCTTAGTGGGAAATTTGGCTTATGGACTTTAGGTAAACCATATAGAATTCCTGGCTTAGAACCAGAAGCAAATAAAAAATTGTATGTATTGTCAGCAATAATATTACTATTTTTTAATTTACGCAAACATCTATTAAGTTTATCTTCGAGTTTTAGTAATTTAGACAGAACATTCTCTTTTACCCTTTTAAATTTAGATGTATCCGACAAAATTGTCTCCATTCTATTTATGTAAACTGTTGAATCAATCAGCACTACTCCTTTACCCTTATCCGGTTTTGTAATGATGACAGAGTTATCCTTTTTCAAATTATTAAGAATTTTAAAATCTTGCTTATTAAAGAGGGGAGAAAACACCTTATGTTTGCGTAAATTAAAAAATAGTAATATTATTGCTGACAATACATACAATTTTTATTTGCTTCTGGTTCTAATCCAGGAATTCTATATGGTTTACCTAAAGTCCATAAGCCAAATTTCCCACTAAGACCTATTCTTTCGGCATGTGGTACATTCAATTATAATTTAGCCAAATTCTTCGTTCCCTTGCTTTCAAAACTCACCTTTAATGATTATTCTATTAACAACTCGTTTCATTTTGCTAAAGAGATAAAAGAGATCAATCATGCCGATTCTCTTACTATGGCCAGTTTTGATGTCTCGTCATTGTTTACTAATGTCCCTTTAAAAGAAACATTAAATATCATACTAAATAAGTTATTCACTACTGATAATACTCTTATTAATGGCCTCACTCAGACTCAATTTAAAAACCTTCTCGAAATAGTGTGTTTTGATAATCTTTTCTTATTTAATAGCAACCTTTACAGCCAAATTGATGGAGTAGCTATGGGTTCCCCGTTAAGCCCAACACTAGCAAATGCATTTCTTTGCCATTACGAAGAAATTTGGTTGAAAAGTTGTCCTAGTAGTTTTAAACCCATATATTACAGAAGATACGTGGATGACACTTTCTTAATATTTAACCATCCTTCACACGTAAAACTTTTTCTTGATTATCTTAATAAACAACATAGTAATATTAAGTACACGTGTGAAAACGAAACAAATAATAGTTTACCTTTCCTGGATGTTTTAGTTAAACGGGCTCATAATAAGTTCCATACTTCACTATTTCGAAAACAAACTTTTACTGGCTTGGGAACCAATTATTTAAGTTGTATGTTTTATAAATATAAGATTAGTGCTATAGTAACATTATTAACAAGAAGTTACCGTATTTGTTCGGATTACTTTTCGTTAAACGAAGAATTTAAATTTTTAAGACAGTATTTTATTAACAATTACTACCCTTCTCATCTATTCGATAACCAATTAAAGAAATTTTTAAATAACACTTTTGATACTAAACTCCCCATAACTACAGTACAAAAAGAAACCAGATATATTAAATTACCTTTTTATGGTTATTTATCATTGCGTATTCGAGGTGAATTGTCCAAACTGCTCAAGTCTAGTTATCCCCAAATAAATTTTAGATTCGCCTTCGTCAACCCACTTAAATTAAATTTTTTAAAGTTCAAAGATGAATTCCCCAAAACTGTATGCCCCAATGTTGTTTACAAATACACGTGCGACAGCTGTAAGGCTGCGTATATTGGCAGCACTCAACTCCAACTGGAGGTGCGCCTTTCTCAACATTTGGGCTTGTCACTCCGTACCAACCGTCCCCTCAGTAGCCCTCCACAATCCGAAATTAGAAACCTAGTAATGAAAACGACCATCCCCTTCACAAAACTCAGTTTGAAATTTTACTAGATCCAATAACCTTACAGAACTCCGAATTTTAGAATCTTTGTACATCTATAGAAACAAACCCTCCCTTAATAATAATAGCTCATCCTACAAATTACAACTCTTTTAACTAACCAACCGATTCTCACAGATATACCTTTCTAATCCTCTGACCATCCAGTGTTCTCTTAGACTTTGCCAAGTATGGAGGTGGATGTAAACATTGTGTATTTACCTATTGAGGTAATTTAATTTAATTTTAGTTTTTATAGTGATGAAATTTAAAATGATTTTAATTTTGTATTGATGCAATTTTCATTTTGCTTTAAGGTTTTAATTTTAATGGTTTTAATATTGTATTGATGTAATTTTCACTTTTCACTTTTTACTTTTGTTTTAAGGTTTTAAGACTTAATTCACTGATGATGACAAAAGATTTGTCGAAACGTCTGAAGTACAAATAAATGAAAATGTTTGCCGTTGTGTGGATCCTTCTGTTCATCTATATATATATATATATATATATATATATATATATATATAAGCAATAAGCAATAACCTAACCTATGCTAATTCAACATCCTAACCTAACGAAACTTGATGTGTTAGTAGTCTTTATAAGTGTCGGGATTTTTTTTTTTATATGAAGAAATGATGGATTTTGGGAATTGTGGATAGCATGAGCAATGTTCGTTCGAGTTCCGCTAACTCCTAGTTTTCCACTTTAAAGCTTTTTACCTTTCCGTTAAAGGTAATGTTGAACATGTGACCTCAGACGCAGGGGCGTGTTGCAGATTGTAGCCCATTTTGTGTTAACACTAAACATCACTTTAGGTTTTAATAGAAAATAATTAGTAAATAATCGAAACAAGTTTTAAAATATTTTCAAGACTGATAATTGTACTGAAATTTCTCTCCGTTAAAACCTGAAATAATTAATTAAATTAATTGTGCGGACAAATAACTAGATTTCTTCCAGACTTTCCTCCAGCAAAACCGTGACGCAACTCCGTCTGAATGAGTTCTTCGAAGGTTTGGATGCCGATATGGAATGTGCACTTCCATTTTCCACGCTTTCACAGGATTTGATACTGTGCCGTCGTTCTTCGGAAAGGGAAAGGTTACGGCTTGGAATGTATGGAAGAACTTCGGTGAAGAAATGACGCTGACTTTAAAAAACCTGATGATAAAAGACCTCTTCCAATGAGAGAGTGGGTGGAAGCTTCCAAACCCTTCAACGATTCGTGTGCCGCCTTTACTACAAAGACTTTGGAAGAAACAAATCAACTCCTTCCGGAAGCGTTGTTCTACCACAAAACCCAAAAAAATAGAATGCCTCCCACCAAGAGCGGAGTCTCTGTTACTCTATTCCAACAGAGCTCTCTATCAGGCGTTCATCCGGGCCAGAAGTGGCAGTCCTCTTCTGGAGGAGCCCCAGAAGAGTACGAATGGAAGAGAGCTTTAGACACTCCCTCCTCGCTCGCACTCAACTAACCCCCAGGGTAGCCTGTGGGTAAAACGTCGAGCTGTTGCTCTCCAGGTCCGAAGTTCGAGTGTCAGTTGGGAGTTCAGATCTTAGCAGTTAAGGTATCTCTCTCCTCTGCCTTCGTTGGGTACTAGTTCGAATCCAAAGCTGTTGATCTTCCCCGTCATATCATCTAATATGTTACAAAGGATGTTAACAACCCAAACGATATTATTATTATTATTATTATTATTATTATTATTATTATTCGCCGTCAACGGGTAAAAAATTAAATGCATTCCTTAATTTTACCATTCTCAGACGTTCGTAGATATAATCCGTAGATAATTATTTACTTTAGATAATATAAGCCTTCTGAAGGGAAACGAAAGAGAAAGTTTTCTGCTAATCAGAATGGTCTGATTGCTCTTGAAAAAACTTAGAATTTCCCATGGGTTCATGAAAAAATATATCTAAGGTATATATACATTACAGAGTTTCCTTTCCTTTTTGCCAATCATCCCATGGTACTATCAGTCTCATTTACTTTTAATGATTTTTTTAATTAGTGGAAAATTCAATTCAGGTTTGTTTTGGAATATATATATATATATATATATCAAAGCTATTGACTTCTCCTTAGGGAACCGGAGCTTACAGATGAAAAGAAGGATCACACAACGGCAAACATTTTCATTTATTTGTACATCAGACGTTTCGACAAATCTTTTGTCATCATCAGTGAGTTAAGTCTTAAAACCTTAAAACAAAATTGAAAAGTGAAAGTTACATCAATACAATATTAAAACCATTAAAATTAAAACCTTAAAGCAAAATGAAAATTGCATCAATACAAAATTAAAATCATTTAAATTTCATCACTATAAATTAAAAACTAAAATTAAATTAAATTACCTCAATAGGTAAATACACAATGTTTACATCCACCTCCATACTTGGCAAAGTCTAAGAGACACTGGATGGTCAGAGGATTAGAAAGGGTATATCTGTGAAATCGGTTGGTTAGTTAAAAGAGTTGTAATTTGTAGGATGAGCTATTATTATTAAGGGAGGGTTTGTTTCTATAGATGTACAAAGATTCTAAAATTCGGAGTTCTGTAAGGTTATTGGATCTAGTTAAAATTTCAAACTGAGTTTTGTGAAGGGGATGGTCGTTTTCATTACTATGGTTTCTAATTGCGGATTGTGGAGGGCTACTGAGGGGACGGTTGGTACGGACTGACAAGCCCAAATGTTGAGAAAGGCGCACCTCCAGTTGGAGTTGAGTGCTGCCAATATACGCAGCCTTACAGCTGTCGCACGTGTATTTGTAAACAACATTGGGGCATACAGTTTTGGGGAATTCATCTTTGAACTTTAAAAAATTTGATAATTTAAGTGGGTTGACGAAGGCGAATCTAAAATTTATTTGGGGATAACTAGACTTGAGCAGTTTGGACAATTCACCTCGAATACGCAATGATAAATAACCATAAAAAGGTAATTTAATATATCTGGTTTCTTTTTGTACTGTAGTTATGGGGAGTTTAGTATCAAAAGTGTTATTTAAAAATTTCTTTAATTGGTTATCGAATAGATGAGAAGGGTAGTAATTGTTAATAAAGTACTGTTTTAAAAATTTAAATTCTTCGTTTAACGAAAAGTAATCCGAACAAATACGGTAACTTCTTGTTAATAATGTTACTATAGCACTAATCTTATATTTATAAAACATACAACTTAAATAATTGGTTCCCAAGCCAGTAAAAGTTTGTTTTCGAAATAGTGAAGTATGGAACTTATTATGAGCCCGTTTAACTAAAACATCCAGGAAAGGTAAACTATTATTTGTTTCGTTTTCACACGTGTACTTAATATTACTATGTTGTTTATTAAGATAATCAAGAAAAAGTTTTACGTGTGAAGGATGGTTAAATATTAAGAAAGTGTCATCCACGTATCTTCTGTAATATATGGGTTTAAAACTACAAGGACAACTTTTCAACCAAATTTCTTCGTAATGGCAAAGAAATGCATTTGCTAGTGTTGGGCTTAACGGGGAACCCATAGCTACCCCATCAATTTGGCTGTAAAGTTGCTATTAAATAAGAAAAGATTATCAAAACACACTATTTCGAGAAGGTTTTTAAATTGAGTCTGAGTGAGGCCATTAATAAGAGTATTATCAGTAGTGAATAACTTATTTAGTATGATATTTAATGTTTCTTTTAACGGGACATTAGTAAACAATGACGAGACATCAAAACTGGCCATAGTAAGAGAATCGGCATGATTGATCTCTTTTATCTCTTTAGCAAAATCAAACGAGTTGTTAATAGAATAATCATTAAAGGTGAGTTTTGAAAGCAAGGGAACGAAGAATTTGGCTAAATTATAATTGAATGTACCACATGCCGAAAGAATAGGTCTTAGTGGGAAATTTGGCTTATGGACTTTAGGTAAACCATATAGAATTCCTGGCTTAGAACCAGAAGCAAATAAAAAATTGTATGTATTGTCAGCAATAATATTCTATTTTTTAATTTACGCAAACATCTATTAAGTTTATCTTCGAGTTTTAGTAATTTAGACAGAACTTCTCTTTTACCCTTTTAAATTTAGATGTATCCGACAAAATTGTCTCCATTCTATTTATGTAAACTGTTGAATCAATCAGCACTACTCCTTTACCCTTATCCGGTTTTGTAATGATGACAGAGTTATCCTTTTTCAAATTATTAAGAATTTTAAAATCTTGCTTATTAAAGAGGGGAGAAAACACCTTATGTTTGCGTAAATTAAAAAATAGTAATATTATTGCTGACAATACATACAATTTTTTATTTGCTTCTGGTTCTAATCCAGGAATTCTATATGGTTTACCTAAAGTCCATAAGCCAAATTTCCCACTAAGACCTATTCTTTCGGCATGTGGTACATTCAATTATAATTTAGCCAAATTCTTCGTTCCCTTGCTTTCAAAACTCACCTTTAATGATTATTCTATTAACAACTCGTTTCATTTTGCTAAAGAGATAAAAGAGATCAATCATGCCGATTCTCTTACTATGGCCAGTTTTGATGTCTCGTCATTGTTTACTAATGTCCCTTTAAAAGAAACATTAAATATCATACTAAATAAGTTATTCACTACTGATAATACTCTTATTAATGGCCTCACTCAGACTCAATTTAAAAACCTTCTCGAAATAGTGTGTTTTGATAATCTTTTCTTATTTAATAGCAACCTTTACAGCCAAATTGATGGAGTAGCTATGGGTTCCCCGTTAAGCCCAACACTAGCAAATGCATTTCTTTGCCATTACGAAGAAATTTGGTTGAAAAGTTGTCCTAGTAGTTTTAAACCCATATATTACAGAAGATACGTGGATGACACTTTCTTAATATTTAACCATCCTTCACACGTAAAACTTTTTCTTGATTATCTTAATAAACAACATAGTAATATTAAGTACACGTGTGAAAACGAAACAAATAATAGTTTACCTTTCCTGGATGTTTTAGTTAAACGGGCTCATAATAAGTTCCATACTTCACTATTTCGAAAACAAACTTTTACTGGCTTGGGAACCAATTATTTAAGTTGTATATTTTATAAATATAAGATTAGTGCTATAGTAACATTATTAACAAGAAGTTACCGTATTTGTTCGGATTACTTTTCGTTAAACGAAGAATTTAAATTTTTAAGACAGTATTTTATTAACAATTACTACCCTTCTCATCTATTCGATAACCAATTAAAGAAATTTTTAAATAACACTTTTGATACTAAACTCCCCATAACTACAGTACAAAAAGAAACCAGATATATTAAATTACCTTTTTATGGTTATTTATCATTGCGTATTCGAAGTGAATTGTCCAAACTGCTCAAGTCTAGTTATCCCCAAATAAATTTTAGATTCGCCTTCGTCAACCCACTTAAATTATCAAATTTTTTAAAGTTCAAAGATGAATTCCCCAAAACTGTATGCCCCAATGTTGTTTACAAATACACGTGCGACAGCTGTAAGGCTGCGTATATTGGCAGCACTCAACTCCAACTGGAGGTGCGCCTTTCTCAACATTTGGGCTTGTCAGTCCGTACCAACCCTCCCCTCAGTAGCCCTCCACAATCCGAAATTAGAAACCATAGTAATGAAAACGACCATCCCCTTCACAAAACTCAGTTTGAAATTTTAACTAGATCCAATAACCTTACAGAACTCCGAATTTTAGAATCTTTGTACATCTATAGAAACAAACCCTCCCTTAATAATAATAGCTCATCCTACAAATTACAACTCTTTTAACTAATCAACCGATTCTCACAGATATACCATTTCTAATCCTCTGACCATCCAGTGTTCTCTTAGACTTTGCCAAGTATGGAGGTGGATGTAAACATTGTGTATTTACCTATTGAGGTAATTTAATTTAATTTTAGTTTTTATAGTGATGAAATTTAAATGATTTTAATTTTGTATTGATGCAATTTTCATTTTGCTTTAAGGTTTTAATTTTAATGGTTTTAATATTGTATTGATGTAATTTTCACTTTTCACTTTTTACTTTTGTTTTAAGGTTTTAAGACTTAATTCACTGATGATGACAAAAGATTTGTCGAAACGTCTGAAGTACAAATAAATGAAAATGTTTGCCGTTGTGTGGATCCTTCTGTTCATCTGTAAGCTCCGTTTCCCTAAGGAGAAGTCAATAGCTTTGATATATATATATATATATATTCCAAAACAAACCTGAATTGAATTTTCTACTAATTAAAAAAATCATTAAAAGTAAATGAGACTGATAGTATTATGGGATGATTGGCAAAAGGGAAAGGAAACTCTGTAATGTAATATACCTTAGATATATTTTTTCATGAACCCAGGAAATTCTAAGTTTCTTCAAGAGCAATCAGACCATTCTGATTAGCAGAAAACTTTCTCTTTCGTTTCCGTTCAGAAGGCTTATATTATCTAAAGTAAATAATTATCTACGGATTATATCTACGAACGTCTGAGAATGGTAAAAATTAAGGAATGCATTTAATTTTTTACCCGTTGACGGCGAATAATAATAATAATAATAATAATAATAATAATAATAATATCGTTTGGGGTTGGTTAACATCCTTTGTAACGTATTAGATGATATGACGGGGAAGATCAACAGCTTCGGATTCGAACTAGTACCCAACGAAGGCAGAGGAGAGAGATACCTTAACTGCTAAGATCTGAACTCCCAACTGACACTCGAACTTCGGACCTGGAGAGCAACAGCTCGACGTTTTACCCACAGGCTACCCTGGGGGTTAGTTGAGTGCGAGCGAGGAGGGAGTGTCTAAAGCTCTCTTCCATTCGTACTCTTCTGGGGCTCCTCCAGAAGAGGACTGCCACTTCTGGCCCGGATGAACGCCTGATAGAGAGCTCTGTTGGAATAGAGTAACAGAGACTCCGCTCTTGGTGGGAGGCATTCTATTTTTTTGGGTTTTGTGGTAGAACAACGCTTCCGGAAGGAGTTGATTTGTTTCTTCCAAAGTCTTTGTAGTAAAGGCGGCACACGAATCGTTGAAGGGTTTGGAAGCTTCCACCCACTCTCTCATTGGAAGAGGTCTTTTATCATCAGGTTTTTTAAAGTCAGCGTCATTTCTTCACCGAAGTTCTTCCATACATTCCAAGCCGTAACCTTTCCCTTTCCGAAGAACGACGGCACAGTATCAAATCCTGTGAAAGCGTGGAAAATGGAAGTGCACATTCCATATCGGCATCCAAACCTTCGAAGAACTCATTCAGACGGAGTTGCGTCACGGTTTTGCTGGAGGAAAGTCTGGAAGAAATCTAGTTATTTGTCCGCACAATTAATTTAATTAATTATTTCAGGTTTTAACAGAGAAATTTCAGTACAATTATCAGTCTTGAAAATATTTTAAAACTTGTTTCGATTATTTACTAATTATTTTCTATTAAAACCTAAAGTGATGTTTAGTGTTAACACAAAATGGGCTACAATCTGCAACACGCCCCTGCGTCTGAGGTCACATGTTCAACATTACCTTTAACGGAAAGGTAAAAAGCTTTAAAGTGGAAAACTAGGAGTTAGCGGAACTCGAACGAACATCGCTCATGCTATCCACAATTCCCAAAATCCATCATTTCTTCATATAAAAAAAAAATCCCGACACTTATAAAGACTACTAACACATCAAGTTTCGTTAGGTTAGGATGTTGAATTAGCATAGGTTAGGTTCGGTTACGCCCGGTTAGATTACGATAGGTTAGGTAAGGTAAGGTTAAGTTAGATTAAAAGAAATAAGAAATTATATATATATATATATATATATATATATATATATATATATCATCAGAATCGGAAGTACGCAGCTCAGTACCACAAGGGACAGTACTGGCCCACTCCTGTTCGTTATCATGCTAACAGACATAAACAGCGGAGTAAACGGCAACAGTATACTAACATCGTTTGCAGACCATACAAAGATCAGCAGAAAAATCAGCGATGTAAATAAAGTGGAGGCCTTGTAGAGGGACTTGAACGAAATATACAAATGGTCAGAAGACAACAATATGACATTTAACACCGAGAAATTTCAACTGCATATTATGATCCATATAGACAGGTAATTCAGAGAAGCACAAAAGCGGTTGACTTGGAATAATAATGACCGAGGATGCTAAATTCGAGACACAAACTCAGATAGCAATAAAGAAAGCAAAAAGAGTCACGGGACATGTACTAAGAACGTTCAAAAGAAGGGACAGGACAGTAATGATTCCCCTGATTATACCAAAACTTGAATCCTGCTCAGTTTTGACGTCCCCATATAAAAAGCAATAAACTAATAAACTTGAAGAAACGCAGAGACATTTCACAGCCAAGATTGATGGCTGCAAAGAACTCAGCTACTGGGAAAGACTACGTAAACTAAATCTATACTCCCTTGAAAGAAGAAGAGAGAGGTACACCATAATCTACATATGGAAAATGATCGAAAAACTGGTACCAAACCTAAAACTAAACCCTATTACCATTCAAACAACACTAGAAAATAGGACAGGCAGAATGTGTAGTGTTCCCAAATTAAAGGCCCGAAAAGGGACCTCTTCAACACTGAAGGAAAATAGCTTGGTTGTCAGGGGGCCAAGACATTTTAACCAGCTTCCAAAGGACCTCAGAAACGTTACAGGGGTCAAAGTTGAAGTTTTCAAGAGAAGACTAGATGCCTGGCTCAGGACGCTACCAGATGAGCCGGGTGTACATGGCTATGTACGGTGGAGAGCGCAAGAAAGCAACTCGCTCCTCCACCAAGCCATACCTAGAGACGGGGCCACCAGCTTGACCTTCGTGTGAAGAGAGACCAACACACGGAACAGCAACGAGGTGTGTGTATATATATATATATATATATATATATATATGAATAGAAACGACGTAAATAAGGAGCGTCTCTGCACACGGGGAAGAGAAATAACGAATAAATGCCTCATTTTTCATTTATTCGTTATTTCTCTTCCCCGTGTGCAGAGACGCTCCTTATTTACGTCGTTTCTATTCATTTATATACTGCGTGGTCATTGCAGTTAAGTGCACATATTCACGATTTGCGAGGGTGCCTCTCAGGGCATTGGTTTCTGCCCTATGTAGGAGAATTTCGATTTATGATTGATCGAGGTCCGTAGTGTAATTGGTAGCGCATCCAACCGGCAATTGGAAGGCCCTGGGTTCGATTCCCGGGCGGTTCGCCTCATTTTTCATTTATTCGTTATTTCTCTTCCCCGTGTGCAGAGACGCTCCTTATTTACGTCGTTTCTATTCATTTATATACTGCGTGGTCATTGCAGTTAAGTGCATATATATATATATATATATATATATATATATATATATATATGTATGTATATATATATATATATATATATATATATATTAGGGGCACTCAATATATTTTGCCCCACCCTTTTTTCTTAGCTAAATAATAGGCCATGGGGCTGAAATGTCTTTTGGGCAGTATGTTTGAACTTTCTGCGCTTCACATAACCGGATTTTTCCACTTTGAACGTCCCCGACTTGTATAAAACTTGTATAAAGAGCTGTTATCGAGTTCTTAACTGCAGAGAAGGAAACAGTTGGAAATATTCACAAACGTCTACAAAACGTTTACGGAGGTGCTGTTGTTGATCGAAGCACAGTTGGACGCTGGTCTAAACATGCGAGATCATCGGAGAGAGGGAGAGCCAGCCTCGATGATGAGCCACGCAGCGGTCGCCCGGCATCGGCTGTGACATCTCATACTGTGTAACATGCTAGCAGCATCATTCGATCAAATCGGCGCGTCACATACACGGAGCTATCACTGGAGCTCGGAATTAGTGAAGGAAGTGTGAATACGATAATTCAGCAATGGGATACTCAAAAGTGTGTTCACGGTTTGTTCCTCGCGAACTGACTGAAGATCACAAAGCCCAAAGAAAAGAAATTGCTTCTGAGTTGTTCGTTCCATACGAGACAGAAGGGGATGACTTCCTTTCACGAATTGTAACTGGGGATGAGACTTGGGTACATCACTTTGAACCTGAAACAAAAAGCCAATCCATGGAGTGGCATCACGCAGACTCCCTACGCAAGAAAAAGTTCAAAATGGTTCCCTCTGCAGGAAAGGTTATGGCCACCATCTTCTGGGACATGAAAGGGGTGATTCTGGTGGACATTATGAAGAAAGGACAAGTAATTAACTCAGAGGCATATATTGCTACCCTACAAAGACTCCAGAGACGTATACAGCGAGTTCGACCGGAGAGAAAACTGGAAGACGTCCTTCTTTTTCACGATAACGCAAGACCACACAACAATTTGCAAACAATTGAGCCCATCACAAAAATGCGCTTGACTGTGTTACCCCACTCTCCATACAGCCCGGATCTGGCACCTTCAAACTTCCAATTGTTTGGGCCAATGAAGGATGTTATTCGTGGAAGACAGTTTCAGAGTGACGATGAGGTTGTTGAGGAGGTTAAGAGGTTGCTGCAGTGGAACCCAGCAGACTTTTACCAATAAGGACCAAAGGCCCTTGTTTCGAGGTGGAGGAATGTCGTAGAAAAGGATGGACACTATGTAGAAAAATAAAAACTTGTAAAAAAGGTGTACAAAATTCTTGGAACTTACAAGGAAACGTGGAAAGAAAAAAAAAGGTGGGGCAAAATATATTGATTGGCCCTCGTCTGTGTATATATATATATATATATATATATATATATATATGGGAATGAACTCAGAATGGTCCCCTGAGTTTTTTATGATACACACAGACAGTGCATGGAACAAGGAACTCTTCTGGGAAAATTAAATCCACTATAGTCCGAATAAGTAATGGTAAATGACAAATACCATAGTTTTTCTTTTTCATGATGCTAGCCCGACGTGGGCAACGGGTCACTCGCAAAGAGGTCCCATAAATATAGCTTCCCTCACCAGCTATCTGCAAAGCAGACAGGATCCAGCTTTGGGACATGGATCTAGGGTTTAAAGCAGCCTAGCCCTGCTACATTTAGAACCTCAATATAAGCAAAAGACTCGCTGCCTTCACGTCAGATTGAATACATAAAAGAAAAAGGGGTAACTATTGTATTTTTAGCCAAAAAAACAAAACTTAAACCTCAACCGGGACATTGAGCGTCCACTTTTCAAGGCACGTAACACGTCCGTTTAATATACACAAACTCAGAATGGTCCCCTGAGAAATTTATATGTTAAACACAGACCGTGTATGGAACAAGGAACTCTTCTGGGAAAATTAAATCCACTATAGTCCGAATAAGTAATGGTAAATGACAAATACCATAGTTTTTCTTTTGAATGATGCTAGCCCGACGTGGGCAACGGGTCACTCGCAAAGAGGTCCCATAAATATAGCTTCCCTCACCAGCTATCTGCAAAGCAGACAGGATCCAGCTTTGGGACATGGATCTAGGGTTTAAAGCAGCCTAGCCCTGCTACATTTAGAACCTCAATATAAGCAAAAGACTCGCTGCCTTCACGTCAGATTGAATACATAAAAGAAAAAGGGGTAACTATTGTATTTTTAGCCAAAAAAACAAAACTTAAACCTCAACCGGGACATTGAGCGTCCACTTTTCAAGGCACGTAACACGTCCGTTTAATATACACAAACTCAGAATGGTCCCCTGAGAAACTTATATGTTAAACACAGACCGTGCATGGAACAAGGAACTCTTCTGGGAAAATTAAATCCACTATAGTCCGAATAAGTAATGGTAAATGACAAATACCATAGTTTTTCTTTTTCATGATGCTAGCCCGACGTGGGCAACGGGTCTCTCTTTAAGTTTTGTTTTTTTGGCTAAAAATACAATAGTTACCCCTTTTTCTTTGATTTATTCAATCCGACGTGAATGCAACGAGTCTTTTACTTACTGTATATAGAGGTTCTGAATGTAGTGGGACTAGGCTTGCTTTAAACCCTAGATCCATGTCCCAAAGCTGGATCCTGTCTGCTTTGCAGATAGCTGGTGAGGGAAGCTATATTTATGGGAGCTCTTTGCGAGAGACCCGTTGCCCACGTCGGGCTAGCATCATGAAAAAGAAAAACTATGGTATTTGTCATTTACCATTAATTATTCGGACTATAGTGGATTTAATTTTCCCAGAAGAGTTCCTTGTTCCATGCACGGTCTGTGTTTAACATATAAGTTTCTCAGGGGACCATTCTGAGTTTGTGTGTATATATATATATATATATATACAGGGTGGCGCAAATGTCGCGCCTCATAGGAATTTTCAGTATTGATTATAAGGTGCTACTATAGCGTGATTCCTACCTCGATTCGGCGGTCTACCTTTTAATTATAGCTTCTTACCGTGTTTACTAATTGCTTGTTTACATTCCAGTGTCCATCGCCCTTGACGATTGGTTAGGTTTAGTCATGATATTTTCGTTAGTTTTAACGAAAATATCGTGACTAAACCTAACCAATCGTAGGTAGACCACATACTATAGTAGCACCGAAACTATTTTTTAAATAAATAAAATTGAATAATAAATAGCATTTTATATTTATTATATTTTCATTTATACCTTGGATAGGAATCACACTCTACAGTACTGTAGTTTCGAACCAAAACGGGTAGGAATCACCTTATAGTATCGAAGTCACCGGTAGGAATCACGCTATAGTAGCACCGATTATAATTATAACTTATAATATCTTTTTTTTTTCTTTTAGTTAGGCGATGGCTGTGAAATTAACAGAGGAGAGGGTGAGCTTGGTTTTAATGATTGGAATACCAGGTACAACAAATCAATGAATCGGTACAGAATTTAAATTCTGTACCGATTCATCGATTTGTTGTACCTGGTATTCCATACATTAAAACCAAGCTCACTCTCTCGTCTATGGTTAATTTCGCGGCCATCCCCTACCTAAAAAAATAAAAAATAATATATTATACTCAACACTGAAAATTCCTATGATGTGCAAATTTTGCGCCACCCTGTATATATTAAAAAAAAGTATCCGGGCTGGTGCGATTATGGACAAAATATGGTACTTACAGGGTTTGGAGCTTAATCTCCCTTAAAATACGCTCCTTCTAAACAGGGACGTAGCCAGGAATGTCCCAAGTGGTGGGGCGAACTTGAGCTACGTTCGTCAGGTTTCGTGGTGAATCGGGCGAGCCCATACAGTTAGGGGGTCTGGAGGAGAGCTGGAAGCTTTCCTAGCGGGTTCCGGGGCGGAGCCCCGTAAGCCAGCGCATTTAAGCTTATTTTGTGTAAAAACTGTCTGAAAATGTCAGTGCAACTGCCATTTTTGAACAGCCACTCTAGAGCCATCCACATGAAATATGTACCCTTTCCAACAAAAGTTTGGATAGGTCAGTCACATTGGTGCAATTAAGCTATACTATGATGTAATTACTTGTATTTTCTGAAATTTTAAATCAGGTATTGATCCTATAGTTTTCATATTTAACAAAGAAAGTAACTATTTTATTCACACATTTATTGATTTCATGTATACAATTATTTAGTGTAAACACGTTTAACAGTATAACATATCTATGAATAACGAAATCATTAGAAGAGATCCAAATGAATCTTTCACGTATAAGGCAAGTCAAACGGCTGCAGAAACAGCTAGATCAGTTGAGACAGAAGAAACGCACATCTGTTTAACATATATAAAATTTTAAACAGGATAATCGCATGGAAAAATAATTTAGGGTCTACTTCACCAAAAAATATGTACTTTATCAAATACGCAATTACTTTACTAAATCAAAATCGAATACTTTAGAAAATACGCCTTTTTATGCATCAAACACGTAGACATTTCTTTTGTAAATTTGTAATTATACCAGATCAACTTACCAGTGGTCGGTTGGTCCTGTGAAGCCTTCGTTTCAGGCGGCACCTCAACCTGTACTTGATTGCTGACACTTGCATTTTCATCGCTTAGTTCTGGTTGATGTGCATCGTCTTCCGCTTGTCTAATAACTTTACGGGAGGTTTCTGCTGTATCACTTTCAATGTATTCTTCAACCGACTCAACTGATTTTCTTTTGAAATATTTTCGTATATCAATTGCAATATTGTATAACGAATTAACGAAGCTTGACAAACATGCAATGATGCAACACGCCTCACTCGTCACATCGTAGTGCATGCAAAACTAACTGGCGCCGAGCTGTGTTCAGTTTCCCCGCGCTTCATATCGCTGGAATAATATATATATATATTAGAATTTATAATCGAAGTAAAGCCGCGCCCTGAGGACGATTATGTTTATGTAATTTCATTCATTCAATATTTCCCAAGCTATGTATGACTCGTTTCCTTCCGAACGGAGTTCACACGCAGTGACGCAGACGGTTTCCTTGATTTCACTTTGCGAAAACAATGCTCTCAGGTGACGTCAACCGCTTGCGTGATGGCGTAGCCATGTTCCGTTCCTTTGACTATATAAGAAGGGGATCAGCGCCCTTAAGGCAGATCCCTGGAGGGTCTCCGGGCTGAAAGGGTTTCGGTCCGTTAACGAGAATTGCTTTTGGAAATTGCAAGATTGGGTATCAATTTAAGTCTGACTGTTTAGAGAGAGATCAGTAGCTTGCAATTGATTCATATAAACTTGGAGACTCAGAACGGACAAGGGTGTCTTAGAGGGGTCTCTGGCTTATTTCATATCTTACAATGAAGAAAAAGTGACCATATTATAATTATGAAACTATTATTATTTTTATTATTATTATTAACTCTCTGTTCTGTATAAAAGAAACATTTGATTCACGCTAATCAATTATATTTATCTCGCCTATATTGAAATTAAAAATCTTGTAAGCCGTTGTGTTTATTTTCTACTCTTTGGACTTTGATAACTGGGAAAAAGAAAATCACGGACCCACACAGTACTCCTCGATTGTGGGAATACGAAGAGTAAACTATTTCTGCATCTAGGAGTGCTAAAGTAATACCCTCTCTCGAGTAACATCCTTACCTTGCCCGAACTCGGGGAGAGGCGTTATTACATATATATATATATATATATATACAGGCACTCAGAGCCGTAGCCAGGCATTTTTGCGCCTTGGGCAAGTTTCACAAACGGCGCCCCTCTTCTTTTTTCTTGGTTTAAAAGGTATATATATATATATATATATCGATTCAACTATTTTCATTCAGTTGGGAGAAGAACAACAGACTTGGGAGGAAATGGAAAGAGTTGCTTCCTTGCTAAACAAAAAACAGCTTTATTCATGATTAAGTTTATTTAAATGGAGCTAAATATGGTTAATTACTATATTTCTACCGTACTTCAAATAATTTTGTTTGGTAAAAAAATTAGTTAAAATAATTACTTTCCTGGCTGGAGCAGATGCAAAATTATCGACCAAATAATTATAATCGAAGGTGTTTGCAGTTGGATATTCAGCAGGGTTGGCAAAAACCTGGGGTTTTCACCAAAAACCCAAAGCCCATGGGTTTTTGGGTTTCATAATTTAAATTAAAGTTATAGCTGTGATTTTTAGAATTTATATATTTTGTTTCAGTTTTAAGGTCACTTTCAACTGAAGAAGATAGCAGTGTGCTGTTGAAACGTATTGTGCTTTCATTTAACATAAAGTGTGGCTTTTGTTCTATTTTGAATCAACACGGTAGCGTGTTTTTCTGAATTTTTATTGTAATTTGTTTACAGGCCTAGACAGTAGACATTATTCTTATTTTTGAACATCTTTTTTTCAGAGATCAGTTTTAGTTAATTAATATCTATTTAATAATGCCTAAAGTTAGACCTGCACATACTGGTGGCAGACTTAAAGCTGCTAAATGGGATGAATTAAAAATGTTGAGTGACCAACCAAATAGAGTTCGGTGCAAATACTGCAAACGTGTATTTTCGAAAAAAATAGAATGAGTGAAACATCACTTAAATCGATGCATAAAAAATGGGTACAGTCTTGTGATGATGAAGCAGATGAGCTTACAAATACAGCTACATCAGCAACTCCTCCTATACATAGACATGGCAGTTTTGATAGTAGACCCTCTTCGAGCAAATCATATGAAAGCCTGGGTCATGATGACACTACAATTCACAGTAGTGAGACTTCATTCACTTCAACCACTTCTGAATCTTCCTTACCATTTTCTCATTCTACTCCAGCCAAGAAAACGCAAGGTCAGATAATGTCATATGTGGTTAGAACAACTGTAGATCGAAAAGAACAACTAGATTTGCAAATGGCCAGATTTTTCTTTCAGCAAATATTCCATTTGTAGTTGTAGAGAATAAAGAATTTATTAAATGGGTCCAAAATTTAAGACCAGGCTATTCATTCATAATTCATAAGCATTCATAGGAATTCATAAGAATTCATAAGCATCTAAGATCAAGTAATTCTTGTGAATAATATATATATATATACACACCTTTATTTAGCATTCATTAGTTTTACTGTACTCTATTTGTGTCTGTAGTCTGGACACCATTTAAAAGGCCAGTAAAACTTTTCAATTTTTTATCATCTTTATTTACACATTGCATGATTTAAGAATTGTTTTATAAATCAGCTTCCTTGAAATAATCAATATGCCAAAGCATTCTAAGTAGCTACAATTGAACAATGTAGCAATCAGAAAAATTTCATTTATTTTAAAATAAACATCTCAGACCAAAAACACAAAAACCCGCTGAAAATTCCAGTGGGTTTTGGGTTGGGTTTTTGGGTTTGGGTTTTTGGGTGCCAACCCTGATATTCAGTCATAAATCAAAAAATAGCTTTACTCATGATATGATTAACTATTTGAATGAAAGAAAAAACAAATAGCAGATAACTCTATCTCTGTTTCGGACTATTTTCTTGGATGAAGAAATTTATAGTTAAAATTTTACTTTCCTAGCTTTAGCAGATGCAGAATTATCAATTAAATCATTATAATCGAGGGTGCTTGCAATTGGATATTCAATGGACAAAATAGCCAATCCTGTTAGGCGTTGCTGACTCATTGTTGATCTTAAATAATTCTTGATTAGTTTCAGTTTGCTGAAACTGCGTTCAGCTGTGGCAACTGTGACAGGAAGGGTTAAGAATATATGCAAAGCAACGTCAGTATTTGTGTATGAGGCTGTAAGACCACTCATGGATAGTATTCAGAAGAGTTAGAGGAGTAGCATTTGCAGGTTCCCGAAGCATTGTGGATACTTGCAATTTAAAACTTTCTATTTCAGGCTGAAATTCAATGGAATTCAAATCTTTGTGATACTTAATAGCTAACTCTTTAGCACATTTTCTCAAATTTGAAATTCCATACTACATATCTGAGCTGGACTTAAAAAGTGAAACTGAAATTATTGTCCTCAAACAAACAAACCGACCGCTTTTCGAATTCTGCCATGACTTTATCAACGACTGTGTAGCATTCTGCTTTAAAACTTTGCTCTGGTGAAATATTGTCCAGTCTCTTCCCCCTCTTTTCCCTAAATACAGGAGTAATGCTCCTCTCTTTAGCTAACTTTGTTGCTTCTAACCTACTGTAAATGTTCATAGATCAGTCTCTCGAAGATTTTTTAACGTACAGTAGATGCCTTCAACAAGTCTCTCTCTGCTTTATCAAATGACAAAGCTTTATGCAGAAGGGTTTTATTGACTCGATCAATTTTACCTAATATGTCGTCCCGCAACATTAACAGAAAGACAAATTCATAGTTAATTTGAGCAAGAAGACTCAGCCGTGGAAACAGTTTGAACATTTGTAGAGAGAGTAATTTCTTCCAGTGCCTGTACAATATCAGGTAACTGCTTGCATACAGAACTTACAGCTTTTGCCTTTGAAGACCATCTGGTATCTGAGTGGCTTTTTAAACTTATTAAAATTTTTATTAAAACACGCCACCGAATTGTTGAACTAGAAAAAATGTAAATAGCCTTTCAACTGTTCCAAAGAAGCTTATCACAGAAGGTGTTACAGATGCAGCGTGAACTACAACTAAATTAAGGGAATGAGCTATGCAGGGAACAAATACTGCTGAACTATTTAGTTTCTGTACTCTGGCCTGCACTCCCTTGTATTTGCCACTCATGTTCGGTCCGTTATCATAACCTCGACCTCGCATGTCTGGTATAATTAAATCGTCCCTTTCTAGATTAGTTTGAATTTCATTAGCAATACCTTCTCCTGTTTTCTCATGAGATTCAATAAAACCTAGGAAACTTTCTTCAATCTCGTATTTCCCATTATTCAAAGTCACATACCTGATTACTTGGCTCATTTGTTCTCTATGAGAAACAACTGGAGTACAGTCAAATATCACAGTAATATTTAGACTGCTTGATTCTAGATACAATCTCTTTGCGAACAGTCATCGATAGCAAGTCAATTACTTCATTTTGTATGTCAGGTGAGAAGTAGGAGAAACTTCCTTTCTTATGATTTTCAATGTGGGATTTTAGTCTGTGGTCATGTTTACTAATAAGGTCAACTGCGCTTATAAATACACCACAGTTCTGGTCCTTAAATTTACCCGTAGACCCTCTTAGTGGAAGGTTAATTTTCGCGACATTAAGACTAATTCAGGCCCCACTACAACTTACACATGTCACCATACAGAGAGACATAGACACAATAGCACCATGAGACACATACAGAAGTATAATATTAACATATTACACTACAACGTAGATGGCCTCACAAACAAAATCATGCAGCTTAGGAAATTTGTACACAAACAAAACATTCACATAGCACATATACAAGAAACAAAACTAAAACGCACACACAAAACACCCACCATCCCTGACTTCACGGCGATCCGTCAAGATCGTACTGGGGGTCACGGGGGTGGACTCATCACTTACATACGTAAAAGCATTAGCTACACTGATGCCACCCAAAACATTACAAACACAATCCAAGCAGATAACACGATAGAAATACAGACAGTTAACATTAAAAAACGCACAAAACACAACATCACACTAATCAACATTTAAATCCCACCAGATAGTTCACCTCAGGTCCCAGCCAATTACAATCCACAGTTACACAATCTGGCCTCTCTCACTAATGTCATCTTAGGAGGAGACTTCAACGCTAAAGACACTAGTTGGTACCTGCACAACCAAAGCAACACCAGAGGCGCCAACATAGCCACACAACTAAACAGCCTCTTCATTCTTAACAATACAGAAGAACATACACACATACCACATCGAGCAGGATACTCAAACTCCTCCCCAGACATAACGTTCTCTTCCCTCTCACTAGCAACACATACACACTGGAGAACAGAAAAACAACTGTCATCAGACCACCTGCCCATCATCATTACAACACGTTCTACACACTGCCCCAACAGCCTTAGGCACATTTACAGAAATTACAAGAAAGCTGATTGGGAACAGTTCAAAATACAGACTGAGGAACAATTCACCACATTAAACAGCACACCCATCATAAACATCAATACAACACTCAAGACACTTAATCAGATCATCAATAATGCAAACAAATACATACCCAAGGGCAACATTAGGAAAAACAACCCAAATTACAATAGAGAAATAGCCCACCTCATAAAGCAACGTAACAACCTCAAACATAAAACACAAACAACACACACAGAAGCCATAAAACAGCAGGTACAACAGCTCAACACAGAAATAACAACAAACTCAAAGAAAAACAAACAAACATTTAGAGAATTCATAACAACACTAAACCACTCCATAGATACATCCAGGCTATACAAGACTATAAACAGCATTACCCACTCTAACAGTGGCATTCACACCTCACATGCGGCTATCTGTCGCAGCCAAAATAATATCCCAACATATACACAACAAGCTAACATTCTAGTTAATCACTACGCAAAGATAAGTCACTTAAACAGAGACAACAACCAGAAACACGCAGACAGATAAACATCCAGACGCAAGAAAACCTACAGACTTGACACGACCATTAAACCCTTCAATACAGACCAGACCACCAACATCATCAAAAACATTAAGAATTCGAAGGCCACTGGACCAGACAACATATCTAACATACACCTTAAACACTTGGGCCCACAGGGAATACTAACTCTCACAAATATCAGCACATATTCATACCAACACTGTATTATTCCTGACATATGGAAACAAGGTAAAATTATTAGACTACTCAAACCAAACAAAAATCCAACAGAACCAGCTTCCTATAGGCCCATTACTTTACTATGCACACCTTCCAAAGTAACAGAAAGACTAATCTTACAAATCACCAACCCACATATACCACTATCGCCTACTTAACATGGATTCAGACCTCACCACTCAACCACGACATTACTCACTAACCTCACGCAGCACATCATGGATGGCATCAACTCCAGACGACCAGCTCAACGTACACTATTAGCAACAATAGACATTAGTAAAGCATTTGATGCTATCCCACGCTTCCCTCTCATAAACAAAATACTCAACACAAATATGCACAATAACACCAAAAGGTGGCTGAGCAACTATCTTTCAGGAAGATACTCACATGTCACATTTAATGGCAAGTCATCCAAAAACAAGCTTTTTCCGAACGGGGTCCCTCAAGGCTCTGTTCTCTCACCAACACTGTTCAACTTATACATGCATGACATTCCAACACCAATAGATAACAAGCTTACCTTATCATCATATGCAGATGACCTCACTCTAACATCCACCCACAACAACATCGACACCGCTGCAAATAACCTACAAACATACATAAACAGTATACAAGTCTGGCTCACACACAATAGACTCAAAGTAGCGCTCACAAAATCAACCATCACCTTGCTTACAAGCAACACAAAAGGACACCAGATAACTCCACAGATTACACTAAACAACACTAACATTCCACACAGTCACAGGACCAAAATACTTGGGGTCACATACAACACATTATTATCTTTTGCAAACCACATTCAGGACATTAAAAACAAATGTACGTCAAGACTTAACACGCTTAGGGTACTAACAGGCACAAACTTTGGACACCAGCAGGAAACAACATCACTCATAAACAAACAATATATTCACTCAGTTATGGACTATGCTAGCCCATGCTGGGCACCCAAACACACACATAAACACCTTACAGACAATACAAAACAACGCACTTCGTATCATTATAGGATGCACTCAAACAACACCAATAGAACACCTGCACACAGAAACAAAAATACTGAAAGTTAGGGAACATTTAGACATAAGGAGAACACAATTCATGGCAACAGCGACAACTAGCCTACAACACCCTTGCCACTACATGTACAATCATGCACCGACACCTCGCACCATTAAGGTAACATCAGAGAGACATTATAACCAAATACTCCATTCCATACCACAGACAAATATAACCAAATACTCCATTCCACAGACATCACACAGTACAGAAAACACATACACACACACCTAACCCATAAAGCACTGACACGACTAGGTCCGAATGTGGTCCTAGGTGCGAAGCCGCCACCCATTAACAGGTTAGAGATCAGCCTGAGCAGATCGGATCGAGTTAACTTAGCACGATTCCGATGTGGACATCACCCCAACTTACAGACATATAAACACAGACTAGACAATTCCACAGACGACATCTGCCACCTCTGCCAGGACACACCACAAACAATTGAACACATTATGACAGACTGTACCACTCTAGCACAACAACGAACACAACACAACATCACTAGTGCGCTGAACCTCTGGTCCACTCCGGAGAGGGCGATCGGTTATCTGCGTGCCGCCGGCTTACTCGATCAGGTTGGGCTGATCGGCTAAACAACAACAACAACAACAACAACTTCTATTACGGTTTTAAGAATGCAACGCCATTTTTCCTTTCCTAATAGTGAATGTTGTTCTAAGCCAGAGTCTATTGTTTTCCCACTTTTTAATCTCCGTTCTAGGTCCTTCCATTTAAGGAAGTTTTCACGATGTTCTTGTGAATTCTCGTGTTCTGGAATGCTTTGGTGCAAATGTTTCCAATCTGAAAAGCCTCTATTTGCAGGTACAATTTTAGGTGTGGCTTGAGACAACTTCCTAAAAATAGCACAAGGAAAGCAAAACAAGGACTTTTGACTTTTCGAGTAAAGTAGCCACTCACGTTCGACTACTACTCCAGTGGGCAGAACCTTTTTAAACCAGTCTGAGGAAAAACGCCTGTCGTCCACACTCTGTGATTCTCTAAAATCTGTATCCCTACCACACTCAAGTCCTTGACATATCAAATAGCACCTAACTTTGTCATGCATTACTGGCGAAGTCAATGGGTCATTAAGATTGATCTGAGGGGTATTACTGTCGTGTAAATGTGCATCGAATACATTTGATTCAGTTTCTTTCTGTTTTCCGTTATCTAAATTGATATCAAATATATTTCCTTCAGAATCTTTTTGTTTACCAGTCAAGTTTACTATCCTCAGAATTTAACTGAATATGTTTCACCATACACAAGTTATTTATATTTTCTGTTGTACCATCATTTTCATCAACAGAAGACATTGCTTAGACATTTTCTCTTGCAGAGCCTGCCTATTTTTTTACCTCTTACGATATTCAGCTCCCGAAGGACGTTTCATACTCATGTTTCTGGGTTGAAATTTTTAAATCTGAGAAAAGAAAGAAAGCTTACAAACTGACCGAGAAACGTTAAGATTATCTCAAATTCGTTCCCAGAGAGCGTCTTTTCACACTTAAAAACTGACATTGACACACATTCACTTGTGTTATAACATGATCTAAAAAATGTTAATGTACATTGCGCCTGTCTTTTACTGTTTATTTCATAGAATTAAACATCGACATTCTCTCAAATTCACTTCCAGAGAGTGTCTTTTCAATTACAAACTAACATTGACACGCATTCACTAGTGTTATAACACGATCTAAACAGTGTTAATATGCAGTGAGTCTGTCTTTTACCATTTATTTCATAGAATTAAACATCGACATTCTCTCAAATTCACTTCCAAAGAGTGTCTTTTCCCACTTAAAAACTGACATTGACAAACATTCACTATTGTTATAACATGATCTAAAAAGTGCTAATGTGCATTGCGTCTGTCTTTTCCTATATCTTTCGAAGCCTAACTGCTTTGGTTATTATTGAATGTTTCACCAACATTTTCATAACTTTGTTTCGGTTCATTTGCGCAAGATATGAAGGTCATATTTGAACAGAACACACCAAAATACATTAGAAAAATGTATTTTAGATATTAATTTCAGTGTTGGTGAAGCATTCAATAATTACTCCCCTCCCGGTTAGCACACGCAATTGGAGAACACACGGGTTAAGGTCAGGTTAGGGTAGGTTAGCATTCGTAGAACACACGGGTTAAGGTTAGGTTAGGTTCGCAATCGGAGAACACACGGGTTAAGGTTAGGTTAGGTTAGGTTATGAAGGTCATATTTTAACGGAACACACCAAAATACATTAGAAAAATGCATTTTGGATATTAATTTCAGTGTTGGTGAAACATTCAATAATTACCACTGCTTTAATTAATTAATTGATTTCCTTAGAAAGTAACAAATTTTTAATACAAAAATTTTGTAAAAAGATATATGAAACATATGCATGGTTTTGTGTTGTAAAGATAAAGTTATCCTGAAATGAAATTAGATTTTCTTTTATCTGAAAGAAAATCAGAGAAAACTTAAATACCAGCTGTAACTAAACTAAATTTTTAGAAATTAACCCTAAAATTACGTCTTATTTTGTAGATTTTGCAGCACAAGAAACCACTAGGCATAAGGATTTATATTCAAAACAACTCTATGGGGTAGTAGAAAGTTATTTTTCTAATGTTCTTTCCAGTAGCATGCCTACAAAAGCCTAGTAAAGATGAAATTTCTGAAATAAGGGAGGAAGGCAGGTTTACCCAATATGGCCTCCATTGATTTTATGCTGCATGGTGTGTGCGTAAGTTTGTTGCGTCATATGGGCCATATATTTTACAGCGTTAGGCCGTTATTTTTCGTACTAGACTGAAAGTCCATGACGTTTCTGCAGATAAATTTCAATGTAATTCTTAACCTAAAAGATTTTGATTCTTGAGAAACCATTTTCACTTGGCAGAGTGACTTATTGTTTTTTCAAACAAACTTATTAATTTTGAACAGTTTTGACAAGATACATCTTCAGACAAATCTCACACTGTGCAACTGTCCAGTGGACGCAGGTCTCCCAGACAGTTTTACCAAAAATTCGCAAGTAACTACCTTAAAAATCTCTGAAATCTCTAAAATGAAGAAGAATTAAGAGAAAAATAGCTATTGCTAACAACATAATAGTTTTTTGACTGATGAAGCATATTTATGCGTGATATTAGTACTCTCGAAGTCAAAACGCTTTATTACTATGACTCTTACGCCTGGCAGTGGAAGGTCTTCCTTTACTTTAGCTTTGAGTCAGCGAGTAAGAATTTTGACTAATTGAAACTCGTTTTAATATTTTTATTTTCTAATCTTTCGTCGATTGGTCGGAGCGGAAGTTGAAGGAAATAGCTTCTGTTTCCTTTAATTAATGTTTTCTTCTGTGGACGTCTGCTTAACGCTCAGAGTGCGCCCCCAACCAGCTGCGCCCTGGGCAGCTGCCCCTCCTGCCCACCCCTAGCCACAGGCTCTGCAGACACCCCTTCCATTATATATAGATACCAAATTGTTAAATGTTATAGTTTGGCGGTGAACCTTGGTTATAATTACCGCAGGTTTTTTCCTGTACTTTCCAAGGGGGGGGGCGACCGCCGCCGTCTCCCCCCTTGGCTACGTCCCTGCTTCTGAACCCACACATTTTGTTCAACGATCCTGCCACTGTTGAAAACATTTTTTGAAAGCACTTTTCGGAATGGCCAAAAGCTGCTCCGTTGAATTTTTTTAATGGTCTCAACATCATCGAATCGTTGCCCTTTCAGGGTTTGATTGAGCTTCGGAAACAACAAAAATCGTATAGAGCCAAATCCGGCGAATATGGAGGCTGCTGTACTTGGAGTTTAACGTTTTTGTCGTGATGAAGCATCCAGTCTCCGGACTCCCACTTCTGCGGCCGTTTCCTCCAAAATGCTTCACGTAGACGTCTCAAAACTTCAATGTATAATTCTTTGTTGAATGTTTGTCCCTGTGGAGCATATTCATGGTGCACAACACCTTCACAATGAAAAAAACAAGTAACATGACCTCATCGTAAGAAATCGCCGCGAAACAAAACACGTTTAACTTTATTGGCTTACCACAGTGGACTAATGCTACAGAATGAAGTGCAACCGTATCAGTCAACATGTCTCGACATGCAGAGACATGTTCAGCATAGTCAAAAATCGAAGCGTGACCTTGTTCTAAAAATAAAACCCTGTCCGGATACCTTTTGAACAGACCACTTATGCATACATATACAGGGTGCTTCATAAAAATGTTACCATTTATATGGCACTAATATGTCATTGCTTACCACTTGCAGTTTGTACGTTTTTTTTTGTTTATGCAAGTTCAGTATTTGTGTGTTTATTTGCTTGATTTTTAATAATGTCGGTTTTATCACGGATTGTGAGTGATTAATGAGTGAACTCCATTCGATGGAAATGGCTCCAGAGTTTACATTAGAGCAACGTAGATTTCAGCGTTGCTCTTACGTAAACTTTGTAGCCATTTCCACTGAATAGGGTTCACTCATTAATAACTCACACAATCCCTGAAAACACGACATTATTATTAAAAAACAAGCAAATAAACACACAAATATTTACATAAACAAAAAACACAAACTACAAGTAGTAAGCAATGACATATTAGCGCCATGCAAGTGGTAACTTTTCTTTTAAGCATCCTATATATATATATAGGGTGTCCCATAAGTCCGGCATCATAGGAGAAATTCATATTTTTATATTTCTACAAACCATAATTCATATTTTTCTCTTTCTACAGGCATAATGTCTGTGTGCAAGGAAGAACGAATCCAGATAATTCTACTCATAGGAAATCGGAGTCAAAGAGAGGCCGCTGCTGAATTTAACAGACTGCATCCAGACCGCGAGCCAATAACACAGAGTTGTGTTAGCAGACTTGTTGCAAAGTTTAAGGAAACAGGATCCATAGAAGATAAACCACGCAGTGGACCTTCGAGGAGGTCCACTGACGATGATACAGCGACTGCTATCCTGGCTCATTTTAACAGAAGTCCCAATAAGTCTCTTCGGCGATTGTCCGCCGAGACAGGAGTGTCGAAAAGTAGCATCCATCGCATTCTTCAGGCTCACAAATGGCATCCATATAAACTTCAGATCCTACAGAAATTAAGCGAAGATGATCCCGACCGGCGGATGGAATTTTGTGAATGGGCAACGGAACAATATGCTCGGGATGCCAATTTCCCGTCCACCATTCTGTTCAGTGACGAGGCTGTTTTTTATGGAAATGGTGAGGTAAATCGACAGAACACCCGCTACCCTTCTCAAAATAACCCTCACTGGTATACCTCTTCAAAGGAACATGGTGCATCTCGGGTGATGGTATGGTGTGGCATTTGGAAGGATCGCATCATAGGCCCCCTCTTTTTCGATGAACATGTCACTGGAGGCACCTACATAGGTATGCTCAAGGAAGAAGCATTTCCAAGTGTCTTGAACGAAGAAGGAAATTTCCCAACATGGTTCCAGCAAGACAGCGCTCCTGCACATTACAGCACCCAAGTAAGGAAATACCTGTACCAACAATTCGCTGGTCATTGGATAGGACGTCGAGGGCCTGTGGAATGGCCAGCTTGAAGCCCGGATCTCACGCCACTAGATTTTTATCTCTGGGGCCACTTGAAAGCGCTGGTATACGCAGAGAAAATTAGGAGTGTTGAACATTTGCGGCAGCGCATTATTGGGGCATGTAACACCATTACTCCTGACATCATTCACCGTGTGCTTGCTGACTGGGTATCACGTCTGAATTTGTGCATTGAAAACAATGGTGGACATATTGAGCACGTTCTGTAAATAAAAGCTTTTGTTTTGCCTTTTTTTATTATTTTTCCTATGATACCGGACTTATGGGACACCCTATATATATATATATATATATATATATATATTATATATATATATATATATATATGAGAGATAAGAACTGAACAATGACAAGTAATGTATCTTTACTCCTACTTGTAGATTACACAGGAGAAATGGATAAACGATTTAATTATTTTTATGAGTATGCAACTATTAATCGAACTTTCAACTTGGTTTTAAGTGAATTTATATTTACAATATTTTTTATATCAGCATTTAAATCATTCCATACTTTCAATCCAATGAAAATGAGTAATTTCTGGGATGAAGACAATCGAAACTGAAGTAAGTAGCATTGGCGCAAAAGGTAGCGTGCCATCGCAATTGCAATGTTGCAAATGTTGATCAAAGGGGGAGGGGATGTTGAAAAGGGGGCGGGATCTTGCAGCAAAGGGGTGGGTTATCCCACAAGTTGAATGAAAAGTGGTAGCTTTATGGGGAGAATGGAGGATGACCTCGCCCAAAGGGGTAACCTTAACCTAAGAGAGAGAGAGAGAGGAAGGAGGAGGAGGAGCTTTTGGGATAGCAGGTGGGAAGTCCTCACCCCCCAAAGGGAAACCCTAACCTAAGCCTTAACTTAAGAAGGATAGAGATGTACGCCTATCGCCAACCAGACGCATAATGAGCGTCCAGGGGATCCGCAGCTGTTATATAGAGGGTCGGGAGTTGTCAGATACCACAAATTTAATCATTCATTTACATAAGGAGAGTTACCAGAGAGCACTATTTATTTTAATTATTTATTTATATATGCATGAGTTGCCAGTTACTGTTTTTATTTATTTATATAAGGAGAGTTTCCAAGCAGCACTATTTATTTTAATTAAAGCAGATATTCTTCAGAGTTGGTTTAGAAGTCTTACGCCACCAGTCGGTTTAGAAGGCGTAACCTGCCAACACATATATTTATATTAATATCGTTTATATACACAACCAAAAGAATTAATTAAAACACTACATCATTCTGGGGAAACCCTAACCTAAGCCTTAACCTGAGGAGTAGAGAGAGAGCTCTTTCACCCACCGGAGTCAGCCGCATAATGAGCGTCCATGGGATCTGCAGCTGCTATATAGAGGGTCTGGAGTTGCTATATACCACTAATTTAATCATTTATTTAGATGGAGGGGGTTGCCAGAAAGCACTATTTATTTTAATTATTTATTTATATATAGATGAGTTGACATTTATTGTTTTTATTTATTTATATAAGGAGAGTTGCCAGAAAACACCATTCTTTTTATTTATTTATATAGAGATGAGTTTCCAGAGACTCCTATATAATTTAATTATATGGAGGGTTGCTACTTATTTATTTATTTATTAAAGTCAAGAGCGAGGGAGACGTTCTCCTTAATTTGCTCAGCAAAACAACTAATTAAAACACATTTAGACGGATCCCAATATTAAGAATAAAAGAAATACACTTGACTCTTTATATTAATCCATGGCTTTGCAAAAAAATAAATAAAACACAAATATTAATAATAAAATAAATGCACGGGACTCTTTATATTGTACATTATTCCAGTAACATATTCTATAAGAATAATATTTAATTTACCTATAATTCGAAAGACTTGAATCGCTTTCATTTACTCTAAAGCCAAACCGAAAGTGTCTGTTTACTTTTGGCAAACATCTCATAAAATGTCTTCAAAAACAGCATTTCTTTTTATTCGAAGAAAGACAAAAATGCCGAATTGTTCATTCTGCCTAAGGTCAAGATTTTTCACTCCACCTTAGACCTACAGTTTAACGGGGAATCCGAACCACCATCAGCCCAGCGTCTTAACCACTAGGTCATCAAAGGTACCCATTTATCTACCAACCAATCGTGCGAAAGGATGAGCAGTTGGGTTTTACCGCACGCCGACTGTCATCGCCGTGTCTGGAACCCGGTGCCGATGGATTCGTAGTCAGCGATGCTAACCTCCGAGGCGTGACATTGAATGAAAAACAATTGGCAGAAAATCCAAGCAATATAATAATTACACACTTTATATATATATATATATATATATATATATATGTGAGGGGTCGGGCGTCTTAAGGTACCTAAGCGCCACCACAGGTGAAAACATGTTTTGATGGATATCACTATTTTCACCTTTCCTCTATCGCGTGGTTTGGGTTATAATGACCTTACGACACTAGAAGTATGGTTGAAAACCTTATGAAGGGAACTACTTTTTTCACCTCTATCGCCAGCCAAAAGTTCACCCAAAGTTCGGTATAATAAGAAAATCAAAAAATTAAAAATTATATATATAAAATATAAAATATGAAAATCTATTCCAAAATCTCATCAACATCTTCATTAGCATAATTAGAACTCTAATTTAGCCAAAAATGAACGTTGTAGCTCAATTAATAACAGAGATACTATTGCCAGAATATCGCTGAACTTTGAAGGCGATTTCTGACGAATTTTTTTTGGCGCTTAGGTACCTTAATACTTGGTACCCCTCATATATATATATATATATATATATATATATATATATATATTCTTAAATAATCAATTTCCCGAAAACTATATTCACATTTATATTATTATTCTATATTTTCTATAAAGAAAATTCCGCGAAATCAAAGTAGATGCAAAGAAGAGGAACCACGAAAACAGACAAGCAAGCAAACAAAAAATGTTGAATTATTTAATGTAGAAGAAACACGAAATGTATGCAAGCAAGCAATCAATCTGAAGGTGAAACTTTTTACTTGTAAAAAAGATTTTCAATCTTAATATTTCCACCTCAATTACCCCTATTAAAATTTCTCTCATTTCTAATTAGTAATTTTTTACTTTTTACAAATTTAGGATTATTTATAATAATAATAATAATAATAATAATAATAATTTGTAAGTAAATTACATTAATTTACTTTTGTCAATCCTCTCTATTTAAAATGTTTTAAAAAATCAACTTCTCTTTTTATTTCTAGAAACACAAAAATGTGTAACGATGTAAAATTCGATTCACTTTACACGTACGTGAATCGCCGGAAGCACTCCAAAACCAGAGACGGCACATCGGAATGCGGTTGTCCCCAATTTGTAACTGTGTGTGTGTGTGTGGGTGTGTTAATGCTTTACATCGTCTCTGTTATTATTATTATTATTATTAAAGGAAAAAAAGAAAAAATACTCTATTCTAAATAGCGCATCCGATGTTTTAAGCAATACAATTAAACCTATTGCCGTAAGAGTTTTACAAAAAATTGTAATAACACTTCTTTTCTTTGTAATGGACATCACATAATTTTACAAAGAATAAATACAAAAAATATGGACTCAAATTCGATTGGCTAACTAATTCATTATGATGACCTTACCTTTGTATTAAACAGAACGGGGACAGTTGGCAGTTTGCGTAAATGTTCTCTCGTGTATATATATTAAAAAAGTAGATCGAATTGAAAGCATCTACAAAATATGAATTGAACTAGTTAATTATAAATTAATTTTCTTGTATAAAGGGATGAATTATGAAAATGTACAATTCATCCATTCATTTACCCCACCTCATTAGTATATTTAATCATATATGTATATATATATATATATATATATATCTACACTACATGTTATGAGGCATGTATGCAGTATACTTAAAAAAATAAACACGAGTTTGAAGACTTGAATCCTAATACTGCGCATTGTCACAAGCACATTTAAAAACGTAGAAGATTGTAGGCTTCTTATAATTTTCGTACTTGTGTGGAAAATGCTCATCGCACCAAATGTATCATTCCACCTTAGACCTATAGTTTAACGTGAGCCACGTCCCATCAGCACCCAGCATCTTAAACACGAGACTCTCCCAGGGTACCCACTTATTGGATTGAGATTAGTTAATTATACGACACACAGGAGAGCAACAACGTTTTGCTAATCTATCATGATTAATGCTAGATTTAATGTCCATTTAGATAATCCTGAACAATTTTGGCATAGTGACAAGGAGCACCATCATGTTGATAGACGACGGTACTAACAATCCTATCCCCGTCGTCTATCAATATGATGGTGGTCCTCGTCACTATGCCAAAATTGTTCAGGATTATCTAAATGGACGTTTTCCAAATCCCTGGATCGGACGCGGAAGCAACAGACCTTGGCCAGCGAGATCACCAGATTTAACCCCTTTAGATTTCTTTGCATGGGGCTTTATCAAATCGCACGTCTATCAGACGAAGATTACGAGTCTTGAAAACTTACGTACACGTATACGAACTGCTGCAGATAACATAACCCCGCAAATGCTCCAGAATGTGTTTAGAAATGCTGCGGAACGATTTGAGCTGTGCAGGGATACTGATGGGCGTCACGTCGAATCCTACTCTTAATTATTTAATAAATGTTACCACTTTATCATTTTATGATTGAATTCCATATAATTTCCAAGTGCTTCACAAAAATAGATCCTGACTTTATGTACACCCGGTATTGTTAAGGTTATGAAGGTTATAAAAAGCACCTTATTGTTTTGTATTTAATTAAGAAAATAAATCATTTATTTGTTCAGTGATTAACATGGTTATGAAAGTATTTACGGTGATTAACAATCATATAACGGCATTTATATTATGCTAAATCTGACTGAGGATTAGCAATTGAGGAATTGGTTATACAGATTAATTGTTAAGTACCGTATTTTACGCCTCATAAGACGCTACAAGTGGTAAGACGCACCCTATATTTAGCAAAGAATATTTAGGAAAAAAATATTTCGAAGATTTATCAGCCTGACAAGAAATATATTCCCATAACTTTATTAAAAGCACATTAAACAAAACAATAACTTATGAGCCCTGAAGTGATTTTTGGAGACGTTTTCAGGAAAAAAGTAGCGTCTTATGTGGTGTAAAATACGGTAATACACATGTTTATGGTAGGCTATTGGTATGCAAAATGGAACATAGAATAAATGATGCAGCCTAATAATGATTTGGAATGTACGTAAGTTGGTACACTGTGAATGGATTAGACCTTCATTTAGGTAAGCTAGAGTTACGCATAAATGGAACATTGAATGGGCCAAGTAATGAAAAAAAATGCACGTGCGTTTAGTACACGGTAAGTGGATTCGGCCGTCAATAATGAAATGCTTAAATATAATCACATAAATAAACGGATGCAAGGTATTTATGGATTACATGAATGAACACAATAGCAGGATGGTACACTAGGGTGTGTCGAATTTTTCAACTTTCAAATTCCAAATATGAGGGGTGCTAAAAAGTTGCAGCGTGACTTAGGAATTCTAAAGATATTTTTGTTAATTTAATATAATTTAGTTTTGCTTGGTAAGAAGCTACATAAAAATAGTGACTTTTTTGACTTTTTTGTGGAATTATATAATAATTATATTAATAATTATATATGCTCTATATATAATGCACTGCTGTTTTTGCTTATTTCACAGGTTGAAACATATTCATCAGTGTGCTGAAGATTACTTGTCCGTCAGTGCTACCATCCTAACCAGTGGGAATTGACCTACAATGGCTTCTAAAAGGAGGACAAGACTGGGGACATTCACACATATGAGCAACCTAATTGGAACTGGTAGAGAGTTGTTGCCCTCTGAACTCCTAACTCTGCGAGACGTTCTGAAATATGGGCTACTGCTAAAAGAACAAAGTGGTGAGGATGTGAGAAACTACCCAGCAGCCAGTCTTGCAAAGGACATTTACCCTAAAGTGCTTGAAAAGTGGGAACGAGCAAACAGTTCTTTTGTAGCCCCCGTTGTAAATTCACGAGTCACAATCTTAAACAAGATCCAAGAGAGCTGGGAGCAGGCCAAAAACATATCTCTTGGGAGAGGAAAGCTACATGTCAAAGAGGCTTTCATTGCAAAACTTGACAAGCTTTTTGACATCCTCAGTTGCAAGTGTAAAATTGTTCTCTGCTCTGAATTTGGCTGCCTTGCAGATGCAGGTTGCAAAAACGAAACTCACATTAACTGTACATGCCCTAGGGAGATGAAGATCCCTGTGAAGGAACTTGCTTTCATTAAAGGTCAGAGAGACAAGTCTGGTTCTATTGGACCACATCAGATTGGCTTGCCAGATCAACCTGAGCACAACAGACAAGTCAAAAAGCAGAAGCGGCAAGAAGATGAAAGAAGAAGGCTTGCTGAATATAAGCAGACAAGTAAGCAGGATGTTTCAATGCCATCAAATGAAATAATTTTCTCTGATGATGAAAATGAAGAACAAATAGCTGATGCTCAAGATGGAAAGGATGGAAGTTATGAAGTGACATTAGAAATACCAAGCACGTCTTCAACTTCCAATAAAAAGCCAGAGTACAACACATTAGAAATACCTAATGTTGCTATGCATAGCATCAGATATGGTGTTGGCCTGCGTGCCACAGCTGCCATCACCACTGCTGCCTTTATGGATGCTGGCTTGATCACTGAAGAAGACAAGAGACTTGTAGTTGATCACAATAAAGTCAAGAGGGCCCAAGAAAAAGTTATGAGATCCCTGGATCAGGAATTTGATGATCTTTGTAAGAAGGGTGAAATTGACTGCATCTTCTTTGACGGCCGTCAAGAAGACAATTCAGATCGTCAGTTCCCCAGCATCATCAAAGAAGAGCATTATTCTGTGTGCAGTGAGCCAGGTGGAAGATATCTCTACCACTTCACTCCTGAGAAAGGCTCAACGAGAAAAAAACCTGCTGAAGTTATTGCTGATAATCTTGTAGATTTCATGAAGAAGAAGGGCATTGATAAAAGCCTGCAGGCCATTGGAGGTGATTCTACAAATGTTAACACTGGCTGGGAGGGTGGTTCCATGCATTCGGTAGAGGTCAAGCTTTGCCGTAAGCTGATCTGGTTGGTTTGTGCCCTCCACACTAACGAGTTACCCCTGCGACACTTGATCACAGCACTGGATGGGAAGACCTTGTCTAACAACAAGTGGACAGGTAACATTGGCAAGATGCTAGACACTGCAACCGAACTTGAAATTGATCCTTCATTCACCAAACTCTCAATTGGAGAGCCTCTTACTTCACTGAGTGACAATGTCGTAAAGGATCTCTCTACTGATCAAGCGTACGGGTATAGGATCACACAGGCCATAAGGACAGGAGAAGTTCCCACAGATCTGGCCCTTCTTGAAATTGGTCCAGTGAGCCATTCAAGGTGGTTGACAACAGCAAACAGGCTTTGTCGCATATGGGTTTCAAAACATGGCCTTAAAGGCAAAACCCTCAACAACTTAAAACTGATAGTGGAATACATTGTTGGTGTGTACTACCCCTGTTGGTTCAACATCAAAGTAAAACACTCTTGGGTGGAAGGCCCACGCCACATCTTGTTTCAGCTGCGGCTAGTTAGGCTGCAAAAGAAGGCTGTAGTGGATGCTGTTTTGCCAACCATCAAGCGCTCAGCATGGTATGCATTCAGCGAAATGATAATCCAGACAATCTTGTGCTCAGATGACAGTGAGGAGAGGAGAGCTGGTGTCCAAAAGATTGTTGACATGAGGGGTGGAGATGATGACACACTTGGAGATCTTTCTGTACGTCCCAGGAAGACACCTTCCATCAACCCCAGTGCTTCTTCCGTGTTGGAGCTGACAGACTGGTCTGACGGGGTATTTGAACCTCCTTTGACATGTAAACTGACTACAGCGGAAGTAAAGAAGTTCTTTGACAAGCCTATGCAAGTTCCACAGTGGCCCTGTCATGCTCAGTCAATAGAGAGGTGTGTGAAACAAGTCACAGAGGCAGCATGCAGGGTGTATACACATGAGAAACGTGAGGGCTATATCAGAGGCCAAGAAGCAAGTCGGCGGCTGATGTCCAAGAACGAATCAAAGCAAGACTTGATGAAACTTGTTGTTTAAATATTTTTTTTACTGATGTCATTACTTTCTAATGTTATTTTATGATTACAAGGATATGTTTTATGATTACTAGGATATGTTTTATGCAGAGAAACTAAAATTTTTATAGCATTACCTGACATTTTGAGAAGCTAAAATTAATAAATGTTGTTTTCCGAGAGCAATTTATGTGCTTTTTAATCAAACGTAGATTTACCAAGCTAAGTGTTGAGCAATCACAAAAATAATAGCAGATTTGAATTCTTCACATCCAAAAACATATTTTTAAAACCCCTCAGTGAAGGAATTGGCAAATTTAATTTTCACCTCCCAAATTGACACACCCTAATGGTACACGCATACGGTATTGGAATGACACTTGAATTTAGCATAGGAAATAAGCCTAGTGTGGTTTGTATTAGAGAATTAGTCTGATGCACAATCAATAATCATACGAAATATCACCATAACAGGGTGATACACAATTATTGTATTGTAATGACACTTAGATTAGGAAATAGGCCTAGTGCGTTTTTAACGAGAGTCAGTTAGAACGTTTAATTACACACTTTGGGGGGAGTATAGCCTACCGTTCGCCGGTTGGCTGATGTAGGCTTCACGAGAGTTACTTAGAAAAGATGCACTTAGCTTACCGGGACGTCGAAAAACTCTGGTGAAGAAGTGTTGAAGGTGGACCTATTACTGTAGGCTGGAGGTGTCGTTGACCGTCCTATTGAAGTTTGTTGAACGGGCGCCGGTCGCCTCAAGTGTTGATTCGCTTCGTGTAGAGGTGATGCTTGAGGGAGTGAAACCGGCTGAAGTCGAAACGGCGTTGGGCTTCGAAGGATTGCTTCTGCAGGCGGTCTGTAGAAGGTCTTACTTGATAATAGATCGAAAGCTCTGAAGGAACAGCAGGTCGCTCTCTTCGCCGGAGAGCAGGTGGTTTGACGAGTTCTGGTGACGAAGGCTGAGAGTGTGACGTGACGGCCAAAACGAGAAGTGGTGAGGAAGAGTGAGCGAGTGAGAATGAGAATGAGAGAGTGTATCAGTGGAATCTGGATTATATAACCTCTGTGACGCGGAAACTTTCGCACCACTTCTTGAGACGCCTTCTAAAGCGTCTTTTTTGTTGCCAAGGACTTGGCTTTTCGCGGGCCTTTTGGGAAGAAAACTGAGTCTTCATTATTTCTGATACCTTGATCACGTGTCTTCTAAGAATGTTTGATGATGGCGTGGAAGAAAGAATTTGTTTGTCTACTTGTTAGTCTATTTCTTGTCGGTCCTCTACATGTTTAATTGTATTGCTTAAAACATCGGATGCGCTGTTTAGAATACAGTATTTTTTCTTTTTTCTTTAATAATAATAATAATAATAATAATATAACAGAGACGATGTAAAGGATTAACACACGCACAGTTACAAATTGGGGAAAACCGCATTCCGATGCGCCGGCTCTGGTTTTGGAGTGCTTCCGGCGATTCACGTGTGTGTAAAGTGAATTGAAGTTTACATCGTTAGACATTTTTGTTTCTTGGGCTAAAAAGAGAAGTTGATTTTTGAAAACATTTTATATAGAGAGGATTCACAAAAGTAAATGAATGTAATTTACTTACTAATTTTTATTATTATTATTATTTTAGAAAGTCGATATCAGCCTTATGTCTTTATAAAGGATTTACATTTAATTTCCAATATTCTGAATAGTTTTTTATTTTCCGTATTGAGTTTCTTAATAATAATTCTAGATAAGAATTTGCAGTATGCTAAGAATACTGTCTTCATTTTTTCTCAATACTGAAAATAAAAAACTATTCAGAATATTGGAAATTAAATGTAAATCCTTTATTATTATTATTATTATAAATAATCCTAAATTTGTAAAAAGTTTAAAAAATTACTAATTAGAAATGAGAGAAATTTTAATAGGGGTATATACAGTAATTGAAGTGGAAACATTAAGATTAAAAATCTTTTGTACAAGTAAAAAGTTTCACTTTCAGATTGATTGATTGCTTGCATACCTTCGTGCTTCTTCTGCAATAAATAATTCAACCTTGTTTGTTTGCTTGCTTGTCTGTTTTCGTGGTTCGTGGTTCGTGGTTCCTCTTTGCCGATTACAAAAATCAGAACCATTTTTTGAAGAAATTAATAATAAAAAAGTTACAACCCTTTAAATATTTTATTAATATTAGTGACAAAAATCAACACAAATTAATATTTTCGACTAAATGTTGCGATGCACTGTAGCATTTTTTGGAACTGGTCGCAGTTTTCGTGTCTGCGTCGCCAAATAAACTCGCAGAGGTAGGAATCGATCATCGAACGATGAGTGCCGCAACGTCGTTTATTAGAGCGTTTAAGGCAGTTCCATGTGCTTTCAACTTGTTGCGTGTGGGTCCCGTCTTCTGAGTTGACGAACTCAACACTGTGGTTCACTGTTTGATGGTGAAACTTATAGCCTGGTATCTGTGGGATGTGGGAATAGGCTCGCCACAGGTCACTGTAGATTGTCGTTTCTGGCAGAATCGATGCCCGGATACACTCTTCAAGTGTCTCACGGTTGCGACATGGGAGAGCATAGAGGAACACCTTCCAAGTCTCGCGACACACACCGCCGAAAACCCACTGCTCCGGTAGCACTCTTCCTCGATTGTACTTTCGTCTGGAGTATACTGTTTCGTCAATTTCTACAATTGTTCCAGGACAACCTATCTGCGCTGGGTTACGAAGTATATCCTCTGCACATACTTCTCTCATGTAGCTGTTATAATCAACAGCGGTGTTGTGGTTAATTTCCAACTCCTCCTCACAAAACCGGATAGTTGTTAGTTCCTTGACCCACGAATAAATGAATACAGCTACAGTTGAAAGCGGAAGAGTACCACCTTCAAGCCATGTTCCTTTCCTCACTGACACAGATTCGTTGCAACCTTTCTTGCCGCAGCGCCACTGGGCGGTTCCACTGGAAACAGCGATATTCATTTCGTGTTTTCGCCGACATAGTTTCTTCTTTGGTATGATATTCTTCTCCTGAAAATAGCTCACTGCGTCCTCCTCGTTTTTAAGTTTGTTCCACAAACTTTTCAAATTGTCCACTCTATCGCTCATGATTGTTTGGATTAGTTCATATGGAAAAGAGAAATAACATTACTAACATTTACAATAACAACACAATACATAACAACATAACAAATTAGTGAATATTTAAATAGGGAAAAACCAATCTTTACTTAACCTAACCTAACCTAACCTAACCTAACCTAAAAATTCAATCTTTAAAGGGTTGTAACTTTTTTATTATTAATTTCTCCAAAAAATGGTTCTGATTTTCGTAATCGGCATGCAAAACTACGACTATGTAGAAATTTAAAATAAAATCGAACCATGTGTGTCAAACGGAAAAGACCCATATATATATATATATATATATATACACATATACTGGGTGATCCAGATAAATGGGACCCATAAAAAAAAACCAAATATTCTTAATATTTAATTCCTTTCATAAAAACTATACACTATCATTCGAAAGAGTAGAGTTACAAGTTTATTATGAAATATTTATTTTTTAAAATGACTCCTTTCAAATGTGCTCCATTAGTTGCCAAGCATTCCAGTGTTCTCGCTTGTAAGTTCTGCATCACTTTTGCAAGAGTGTGCGGTGGTATGGCCTGTATCTCATTTGTGATGGCGGCCTTCAGTTCTTGCAAGGTTGTTGGGTTATTTCTGTAGAACCTACTCTTTAAATATCCCCAGAGATAATAATCTAAGGGAGAAAAATCCGGAGACCTTGCGGGCCATTCAACGTCTCCAAATCTTGAGATTAACTCGCCTGGAAACGTTTGACGCAAAACTGCCATGCAGTTCCTCGTGGTATGGCAGGTAGCTCCGTCGTGTTGGAACCAGTGGTTTTCTAGACAAAGATCTCTTAATTTAGGAATAAGGAAATCGGTCAACATTTTTTCGTAGCGATCACCATTTACAGTGACCGTGTTTCCGGTGGAATCCTCGAAAAAGTACGACCCTATGATCTGAGATGCAGTAAGACCACACCAAACAGTTACACGCTGACTATGCAACGGGACTTCGGTAATATTCAATGGATTTTCTGTTGCCCAGAAACGACAATTTTGTTTGTTTACAGTTCCATTCAAGAGAAAAAGGGCTTCGTCTGACATAATCAAAGTTGCTAGAAAATTGGTGGTGTCATTTACCTTCTGTTGGATCCATTGACAGAATTGTCGTCTTCGTGCGAAATCTCCATCGTTTAGTTGTTGCACTGTTTGAATTTTATATGGAAAGAGCATTAAATTTTGCTTGAATATACGGTGTGTTGTTCCATATCCAACTCCTAACAGCTGAGAAGCACGTCTGATGCTTCTGTTAGGATTATCCTGTACAATTTCATGAGTTCTGTTAATGATCTCGTCTATCCTTGCTGTGCGCACTCTTCCAGTTGGTTTTCTTTTTCCAATGCTGCCAGTTAGGGAAAAATTTCTGACACACCGACGGATTACTTTCTTAGAAGGTGATTTTGACATCTGAAAATTTGTCTTGAAAGATCTTTGAGCTGAAACTACACTTCTTCCATGCTCATAATATTGCTCAGTTATGAAACGCAGCTGTTCCACAGTCCATGCAGTCATCTTGAAGGGTTAGTTTTAACTAACACTTTTATTTTGTTTTGTATCTTATCTTGTCTTGTATTGTCAAAACCTATACAATCCTGTACAAACTTGTAACTATCCTCTTTCGAATGATGCGTATGATTTTATAAAAGGACTTATACTTTAAGAGTTACAGGCGTTTCTTTTGGGTCCCATTTCTCTGGATCACCCTTTATATATATATATATATATATAGTATATATATATGTATATATATATATATATATATATATTATATATATTATATATATATATACATATATATGGGTGTGTATATATATATATATATATATATATATACCGGGTGAACCAAAAGTAGGTGGAGAGTAAATGATAACGTTTATTTTGAGAATACATATACAATTATATTTAATTTTTTTGTATACTATAATACAAAATTAAAAAAAAATTAACTTATACCAATACAATACAAAAGCACTGAAAATTTTATCAACGCAGGTGCTCAAATTGCTAACCATCACAATTTACACAGCTTTGAAGTCTACCTTTCACACTTCGACAAACATTTTTGCACAAGTTTCTTTGTGCATTAATTTCTTGAAATACATCTCTGATGTAATTTTTCAAATCACCAACACTTCGTGGTTTTCGACTATAAACTTTGTCCTTGAGTACTCCCCAAAAGAAAAAATCCATTGGGGTAAAGTCAGGTGAACGTGCAGGCCATTCAATTTGACCTCTTCGGCCGATCCATTTCTCGGGAAATGTTTCATCAAGATACTCACGGACTGCTCTTGAATAATGTGGAGGGGCCCCATCTTGTTGGAAATAGAGGTCATGTGAATTAGGCTGTTGTTGTAAGTGTGGAACAACTTCATTCATTAGAATTTCGAGATACTTATCACCTGTGACTGTTCCATCAAAAAAATTGGACCTAAAACACCATAACTTGAAATACCACCCCAAACAGTGACACCAGGCTGGTTTAGTTGCTGCTCTAATGTTAAATGCATGTTCTCACTATACCAGTAAACACAATTATGTCGGTTAACATGACCTGATAATTTGAAAGAAGCCTCATCGGTCGACACAATGTTATCTAAAATTATTGGATTTCCTTCAATTTCGTTCAGCATGATCTCACTAAATTGCAGCCGCCTGTCTAGGTCATCCTCCAATAAGCCATGAATTAGCCGTGGACGTTAAGCTTTCAACCCAATAGATTTCAGAATTCGTATAATACACAAACACCATAGTTATAATGAACACCATAGTTATAATATAATATAACACAAACCCTATTCAACCTACTGTCCACCTACCTTTGGTTCACATGTTATATATATGTATATATTATATATATATATATATATGTATGTGTATATATATATATATATACACATAATATATATATAAAGTGTGTAATTATTATATTGCTTGCATTTTCTGCCAATTGTTTTTCTTTCAATGTCACGCCTCGGAGGTTAGCGTCGCTGACTACGACTCCTTCGGCACCGGGTTCAGACCCGTCGACGACAGTCGGCGTGCGGTAAAACTCAACTGCTCATCCTTCCGCACAATTGGTTGGTAGATAAATGGGTACCTTGGGTGACCTAGTGGTTAAGACGCTTGGCTGATGGTGGTTCGGATTCCACGTTAAACTGTAGGTCTAACTTGGTCTTCTTGGAATAAAAAGAAATGCTGTTTTTGAAGACATTTCATATAAGAGATGTTTGCCAAAAGTAAATAGACACTTTCGGTTTGGCTTTAGAGTAAATGAAAGCGATTCAGGTCATCCGAATTATAGGTAAATTAAATATTATTCTTATAGAATATGTTATTGGAATAATGTACAATATAAGGAGTCCTGCGCATTTATTTTATATTAATATTGGTGTTTTATTTATTTTTTTGCAAAGCCATGGATTAATATAAAGGGTCAAGTGTATTTCTTTTATTGTTCATAGTGGGATTCGTCTAAATGTATTTTAATTAGTTGTTTTGCTGAGCAAATTAAGGAGAACGTTTCTCTCGCTCTTGCCTTTAATAAATAAATAAATAAATAGCAACCCTCCATATAATTAAATTATATAGGAGTCTCTGGAACTCATCTATATATAAATAAATAAATAAATAGAATGGTTATCTGGCAACTCTCCTTATATAAATAAATAAAAACAATAAATGTCAACTCATCTATATATAAATAAATAATTAAAATAAATAGTGCTTTCTGGCAACCCCTCCATATAAATAAATTATTAAATTAGTGTTATCTGGCAACTCCAGACCCCTCATATAACAGCTGCGGATCCCCTGGACGCTCATTATGCGGCTGACTCCGGTGGTTGAAACAACTCTCTCTCCTTCTTAGGTTAAGCCTTAGGTTAGGGTTTCCCCTGAAAGGATGTAATGGCGTTTTAATTAATTCTTTTGGTTGTGTATATAAACGATATTAATATAAATATATTTGTTGGCAGGTTACGCCTTCTAAACTGACTGGCGGCTTAAGACTTCTAAACCAACTCTCAAGAATATCTGCTTTAATTAAAATAAATGGTGCTGCCTGGCAACTCTCTTATTTAAATAAATAAAAACAATAACTGGCAACTCATGTGTATATCTAAAAAAATAAAAATAAATAGTGCTCTCTGGCAACTCTCCTTAAATAAATAAATGATTAAATCAGTGGTATATGGCAACTCCTGACCCTCTATATAACAGCTGCGGATCCCCTGGACGCTCATTATCGGTCTGGCTTTGGCCAGGCGAACATCTCTATCCTTCTTAGGTTAAGGCTTAGGTTAGGGCTTCCCTTTGGGGGTGAGAACATCCCACCTTCTACCCCAAAGACTCTCCTCCTCCTCCTTTCTCTCTCTCTCTCTCTCTCTTAGATTAAGGTTCCCCCTTTTTGGCGAGGTCATCCTCCCTTCTTCCCCTAAAGTTACCCCCCTTCATTGCAACTTGTTGGATAACCCACCCCCTTCTTGCAAGACCCCTAACCCTTTTCAACATCCCCTCCCCCTTTCAACATTCCCCCTTTGCAACATTCCCCCCTTTGCAACATTGATCGACATTTGCAACAATTCAATGCGCCGTACCCTTTTCAGCCCATACTACTGAAGTATAACGTGCTTTGATCTATTTCTGGTTTAATATGAGTGGATTTCTTGATGAGTTACAACATATCTATTTACCCATTGTTAGTTAATGATTTTGTTCTTGCACTCGTAAATAAAAATAAAATGTGCCAGTTTGATTACATTATCGAGCTTTAGTATTTTTAGCTCTTTAAATAATGCACTAGAGTGATCAAGGAAAATCAACATCAGATAATAACCTCATTGCTGTTTTTTGGATGACAAAAATACTGTTTGAAGCGTTGCTAGCACAGTTTCCCCAAAACAAGGGTGCAGTACATTATATAAAGAAGAACAAGAGTATGATAAAGAGTGAATAAAACCTGTTTAGGGACTGCAGTTCTAAGTTTAAACATTATAGCAACGCTCCTTGAAACCTTTTTCGCGAAATAATTTACTGTCCATGATTAGTCAATTGCAAATTCTTATCTAGCATTACACCAAGAAATTTTGTTACAGTACACTCCTTTACATCATATTTCCTTACAAATGCATTTCTTTTATTAAGAAAAATCATAAAATTTGTTTTACTGGTATTTTGGAAGAGTTTATTGGTGGTCAACCATTTCATTACACTAATAAATTCTGATTTAAATATATTCTTAGCTGAATCAGCATCTTTGCAAGAAAAAGACACTTGTATCATATGCAAACATTATGAAGTTAATTACATCAGATGAACGTGGAAGGTCATTTATATATAATAAAAATAACAGAGGAACCAAAACTGAGCTGTCGTCCACCATGTTTGACCATGGCTTTAGTTGAGCAAACCTTATTTACTGGTACAAAATGATATCTGTTAGGCAAATAACTTTCACACAAATCACTTATTGCTCCTCTAAAGCCGTAACAATGCAATTTAAATGGAATATTATGGTCAATTACATCAAACGACTTACTCATATATATATATATATATATATATATATATCAAAGCTATTGACTTCTCCTTAGGGAAACGGAGCTTACAGATGAAAAGAAGGACCAATACAAGGGCATACATTTTCGTTTATTTTTTGTACTTCAGACGTTTCGACAAGCCTTTTGTCATCATCAGTGAATGAAGTCTTAAAACCTTAAAACAAAAATAATAGTAATGAAAATTACATCAATACAAAATTAAAATCATTAAAATTAAAACTTTAAAACAAAAATAAAAATGAAAATTACATCAATACAAAATTAAAATCATTAAAATTACATCACTACAAAAAATTAAAATCATTAAAATTAAATTACCTCAACTGGTAAATACACAATGTTTACATCAACCTCCATACTTGGCAAAAACTAAGAGAAAACTGTATGGTCAGTAAATTAGAAGGTATGATATGTCTATGAAAATCGGTTGGTTAGTTAAAAGAGCTGTAATTTGTAAGATGAACTATTATTGTTAATGGAGGGTTTGTTTCTATAGATGTACAAAGATTCTAAAATTCGGAGTTCTGTGAGGTTATTGGATCTAGTTAGGATTTCGAACTGAGTTTTGTGAAGGGGATGGTTGTTTTCATGAGTATGGTTTCTAATTGCGGATTGTGGTGGGCTACTGAGGGGACGGTTGGTACGGACTGATAAGGCCAAATGTTGAGAAAGGCGTACCTCCAGTTGGAGTTGAGTACTGCTAATATACGCAGCCTTACAGCTGTCGCACGTGTATTTGTAAACAACATTAGGGCATACAGTTTTGGGGAATTTGTCTTTGAACTTTAAAAAATTTGATAATTTAAGTGGGTTGACGAAGGCGAATCTAAAATTTATTTGGGGGATAACTAGACTTGAGCAGTTTGGACAATTCACCTTGAATACGCAATGATAAATAACCATAAAAAGGTAATTTAATATATCTGGTTTCTTTTTGTACTGTAGTTATGGGGAGTTTAGTATTAAAAGTGTGTTTAAAAATTTCTTTAATTAGTTATCAAAAAGATTAGAAGGGTAGTAATTACACTGGTCAACAAAGATTTTTCATCAGAGTAAAATTTGTGGTGGCTGGATAGCATTTTTCACGCTGATTCCAAAACTGCATTCAGATTTTTTCTAGCACGTATAGTTTTCAAGATGAAGGCATATATATAAATACACAGATTTAACCATTTTAAATAGGCAAAATACTAATATTTCAACATTTGATTGTGTTTATTTTATTGTGTTTTTTTAGTTTATTCATCTTATTGATTTCAATTGTCTTAATTATACATCTTATGTAAGTTATTTCAGGTGTGAGCTTTTACGTCTAGCAGCATTGTGATTCAGGCAACAACGCCGTGCTTTGTGTGTCAAAAGATCAGTCCAGTCCAAGAACTTGTTGTGTCAAGTTGGTGTACATTTTTTTTTAATTTATAGTTTGCTCAGGTCACTCAACATATCTCGACAATGTAAGAATGACCCCTGAAAGCAGTTCTTTTGCATAATGGTAATATAATGCCATCCATCCCCATTGCCCATTCCGTCCATCTAAAAGAGACATATGACAATATGGATATACTACTTAAGGCAATCAAATACGACAGTCATCAATGGAATGTTTGTGGAGATCTAAAAGTTATAGGAATGCTTATGGGTATGCAGTCAGGATTCACAAAATTTTGTTGTTTCCTTTGCCTGTGGGACAGTCGCGCCACTATAGAACATTACACCAAAAGTGACTGGCCACTTAGGTATACATATGTCCCAGGGATAAGCAATGTCCAGTCTGTCCCTTTAGTGGATCCCCAAAAGATCTATCTGCCACCTCTTCACATTAAACTTGGTTTAATGAAGAATTTTGTTAAAGCAATGGGTAAAGTCAATTCTGAAGGGTTCCAATACCTTTCAAGGAAATTTCCGAAGGTTACTGCAGCAAAATTGAAGGAAGGAATTTTGTTGGGCCACAAATAAGGGAGGTTTTGAATGACACTGAATTTGAAAAAGTCCTAAGTCCGCTGGAATTGAAGGCTTGGCTGGCGTTCAAATGGATATGTGAAAACTTTCTTGGAAGCAACAAGTCACCTGCGTATAAGGATGGAGTCAAGAACCTCCTTCATGCCTTCAAAGAAATGGAGTGTCGAATGTCGTTAAAAATTCACTTCCTGCATTCCCACTTAGATTTCTTTCCTGAAAACCTTGGTGCAGTGAGTGACGAGCAAGGAGAGCGCTTCCATCAAGATATTCAGATGATGGAGAAGCGCTACCAAGGATATTGGAATGAAAGCATGATGGCGGACCATTGTTGGATGCTGTATCGTCACAATCCAGGCCAAATTTACAAAAGGAAATCACACTCACAGCGCTTTTCATAAAATAATGTATATATTCTTTATTTATAAGTATATTGAATAAGGTATATGATGTATTTGTTGTTTAGCATTCCTAAGTGTGATCTATACATCCATAAATTTTCTTATAGCAATATCAAAAACTTAAAAATATCAAAACCAGTGTATCTATATAACTATACGTGCTAGAAAAACAATAAAACCAGATTCGGAATGAGCGCGAACAATGCATTAAGAAAAGTGTGATCATGGTTGTGATGAGAAAAAAGTTTCATTTTGTTGGCCAGTGTTATTAATAAAGTACTGTCTTAAAAATTTAAATTCTTCGTTTATGAAAATTAATCTGAACAAATACGGTAACTTCTTGTTAATAATGTTACTTTTGCACTAATCTTATATTTATAAAACATACAACTTAAATAATTGGCTCCCAAGCCAGTAAAAGTTTGTTTTCTAAATAGTGAGGTCTGGAACTTATTATTAGCCCGTTTAACTAGAACATCCAGGAAAGGTAAACTATTATTTGTTTCGTTTTCACATGTGTACTTAATAACTTATTACTGTGTTGTTTATTAAGATAACACAGGTCAACAAAAAAAATTTTTTTTTTTCGTTGCCAATGAAATTCGTACGAATTTAGGGTATTTTGGGGTTGCTGAATTCCAAAATGAAAGTAGTTTTTCCGATTTGGCTCTAGTTCTTGAGATAATGAATACCCTCAATCAATAGGAAACGTAACCATAACGCGTGCATATGGGAAACTACCAGAACATTCTAGATGGTGAGACCGAATAAAATGCCATTATGTATTTCATGTGTTTACTTTTGTATGATTTGAGACAATTTCAATGCGATTTGTAAGTAGGCTCCGCCTGAACATTACATTTTTTGCATTTTTACGTGTTTCAATGGGGTACCAATTATCTCATAAATTAGAGCCAATCTAGCAAAACCGATGTCATATTCGGAATCAGCACCACAAAGTTACCCCAAAATCACTCTAATATGATTGGCAATAAAATGAGTGTTGACCAGTGTAATGAAGAAAAAGTTTTACGTGTGAAGGATGTTTAAATATTAAGAAAGTGTCATCCACGTATCTTCTGTAATATATGGGTTTAAAACTACTAGGACAACTTTTCAACCAAATTTCTTCGTAATGGCAAAGAAATGCATTTGCTAGTGTTGGGCTCAACGGGGAACCCATAGCTACCCAATCAATTTGGCTGTAAAGGTTGCTATTAAATAAGAAAAGATTATCAAAACACGCTATTTCGAGGAGGTTTTTAAATTGAGTCGGAGTGAGGCCATTAATAAGAGTATTACCAGTAGTGAATAACTTGTTTAGTATGATAGCTAATGTTTCTTTTAACGGGACATTAGTAAAAAATGACGAGACATCAAAACTGGCCATAGCAAGAGAATCGGCATAATTGATCTCTTTTATCTCTTTAGCAAAATCAAACGAGTTGTTAATGGAATAATCATTATAGGTGAGTTTTGAAATTAAGGGAACGAAGAATTTGGCTAAGTTATAATTGAATGTACCACAGGCCGAAAGAATAGGTCTTAGTGGGAAATTTGACTTATGGACTTTAGGTAAACCGTATAGAATTCCTGGATTAGAACCAGAAGCAAACAAAAAATTGTATGTATTGTCATCAATAATATTACTATTTTTTAATTTACGTAAAAACCTATTAAGTTTATTTTCGAGTTTTAGTAATTTAGACAGAACATTCTCTTTTACCCTTTTAAATTTAGACGTATCCGACAAAATTGTCTCCATTCTATTTATGTAAACTATTGAATCAAGCAACACTACTCCTTTACCCTTATCCGGTTTTGTAATAATGACAGAGTTATCCTTTTTCAAATTATTAAGAATTTTAAAATCTTGCTTATTAAAAAGGGGGGAAAACACTTTATGGGGTTTAAAATTATAAAAATTCTTCAAAGAGATGCTCTCCATTTGTTTTACCAAGTTATGAAACGAGAAATTTGGTCGGATCTCACAATTCTTAATATTAATGAGAAGATTTTCAAAACCAGAGAAAAATTTATAAAAATTTAGTTTATAATGAGGTAGATCAAAATTTAAGCCTAACGACAATATTTCTTTCTCTCTAATACTTAAAACTCTATTAGAAAAATTAAAATAAAATTATCTGGATTATTAAAAAACGACTGAGTGATTCCCAATTTTTCTAATTTGGCAGCATGTATCCTTTTATGTCTATTGATAATTCTATCACAGCAAGTTTGAAATTTAGTAACTAAACACTGATAATTCACCGTGTAACAAAAAAAATTTTTTTCTTTGTTTCTGGGCAATAACCTTTATTTTCTGATTCATTATGCTTCAAATCACTGGAAAAAAGCTGTCAGTGATTTTAAACTTCGGGTTTGTTGTCAGTACATCGATTTTGTTGAAATAAGAATATTATTATTTTTTAACCCTATATGGACATCTGCGACAGATCTGTAAACGCTTCAAAATTTACTATATATTACCGAAACAAGTACATTTTAACTTAAATGACGATATCGTCAAATTTGTAACGGTTCAAGGAGTTTATATCACGAATTGGCAACTCCTACTGCAGAAAACCGAGCTTTAATGAAAAAAATAAGTTAGTGCGTCAGTAGAAGTAAAAGTGTATGGTTACGCAGTTCGTTTTTTATTTTTATCACTTTATTTGATTAAAGGTAAGTTGAATAATTTTTTATTGCTCAATATATGTTGTTAGAGTGGCTGAAGTAATATAAAACAATTCTGATAAACTGAGCACTAATATTTTATTGAAACGTAACAATATTGATGGCTCTGACATCCATGCCTTCTTTGCCACGTGGTATAAGGTTGTCCAATTTGTATATATATATTATATATATATTTTATATATTATTATATATATTATATATTATTATTTATATATTATTTTTTATATATATATATATATTACATTAAAAATCACATATTTATGTTCAAAGTACTCTAAATGAATGTTTAATATAGTAAAAAAAATTTTAAGACAAAATAGGAATTATGTCCAATAGGGTTAAATTAATCCATTATTTTTACTTTTCAGACGTGTGACGTGTGACGAAGTTACTGTTATGGCTGCTCGTGGTTGCAAATACCCAGCGGATTCCTTCTGCTACGTGTGCGGCGAGTTCTTCGCAAAGACGGCTAAAAAACACTGCTTGGACAGTTGCACCCGTGCAAAGGAAGCCTATCATGCCTACTTCGGAATGCCAGTCGGTGACCAAGACAAACGCTGGGCACCACATGTCATCTGTGACTACTGCCGCCGCACTCTTGAAGGTTGGTTTAGAGAGAGAAGAGGGCAATGCGTTTCGCTATCCCCCGTGTCTGGCGTGAGCCCTCAGACCATCTCACGGACTGCTATTTCTGTATGGTGGACCCAACAAAACGAAGAAAGGGGAAGAATGCGCCTCCCATTGAGTACCCTGACATTCCGTCATCTATTGCACCTGTTCCCCATAACGCGACGGACCTACCTGTGCCACAGCCTCCCTTGAGAGATCAATCTTGTCCAGCAGAAGAAGCAAGCTATGATGATTCCGAGGAGGAGCAAGGTGCGTCATCTGCTGCGCGCCGTCGACGCCGGGTGGCCGGTGAAAGGTGCCCCTACTACCCCAACCAAGAGGACATCAACGACCTCATCAGGGAAATGGCCTTGACAAAGTCCAACGCCGAGCTGCTCATTTCCAGACTGAAGCAGTGGGACTTACTGGACGACAACGTTCGAATTACTTCCCAGAGGAAGCGGCATCGCGGCTTTTCATTGTTCTTCACTCTTAGAGATGGGTTGTGCTACTGCCATGACATCAGAGGACTCTTCGACGCTGTGGGCATTCCCTGCAACACCTCTGACTGGCGGCTCTTCATCGACAGTTCATCTAAAAGCCTCAAGGCTGTTTTACTGCACAACACAAATCAGTGGCCCTCGATTACTTTAGCTCATTCAGTGCACATGAAAGAAGAGTACCAGAACGTCAAAATCCTGCTGAGTGCACTGACGTACGACCAATTCAGCTGGGAGGTCATTGGCGATTTCAAGATGGTGGCCTTCTTGATGGGGCTTCAGGGAGGCTTCACCAAGTTCCCTTGCTATCTGTGCCTCTGGGATAGCCGAAATACAGCCCTTCACTACGAGAAGAGGAACTGGCCCCTCAGGACCGGCTATGAGGTTGGGGCCCATAACGTGAAGCAAGAGCCGCTGGTGGAGCCAACGAAAGTGCTGATGCCACCCCTGCACATCAAATTGGGCATCATTAAGCAGTTTGTTAAACAGCTGGATCCAGAGGGTGAGGCCTTGAAGCACATCCAGGAGCTGTTCCCGAAGTTGTCGGAGGCGAAGATCAAAGCAGGAGTATTTGTGGGCCCTCAGGTGAAGCGACTTATTGACTCCGACAGCTTTCCTGAGAAGCTGTCTGAGGTTGAGCGGGCAGCTTGGACAAGCTTCGTTTCTTTAGTCAAAGGTTTCCTCGGAAACCACAAGGCAGAGAACTACAGGGAAATCGTTGACGAACTTGTGGACACGTACCGGAGCATGGGCTGCCGGATGTCGCTGAAACTGCACGTACTACACGCCTACCTTGATGAATTCAAAGAAAATGGGAGACTACTCAGAAGAACAAGGTGAAAGATTTCACCAGGATGTCAGCTCTTTCGAGGAACGCTACAAGGGACAGTACAATGAAAGTATGATGGGGGACTATATCTGGAACATTTTGCGTGAGAGTGAACTGAAATACAATCGCAAATCTCGTAGACAAACTTCTTTTTGATTAAATTATAACGCTAGAATTTTTGTATCAATTCTGTATCAATTCTCCGTAGCAATACTCTTTATCAACGCTCTGCATCACTGCACTGTATCACTGTCTGTGTATTAACATATTATAATACATAATTATTCCCTACTCGTTTCCTTCTTTTTATTTTCATTTCTAAAGACGGGGCCTGGAGAACTTCATTTTTCATCATTGATTTATAATAATCGTGTTAACATCAATTAAAATTATACTTAACAGGATTAATTTGATTTAAAAGCAGATGGTGTGAAAAACCCTTAAATTAATAAGCAAAATGGCAAAAAATCAATAAATCGATCTCATGAACTCAGAACCGAAGTCTGAAGTTGGTGACTGCTCATTTTTACTTATTTATGCCCTAAAAAATCAGAAAATAATAGTTTTAACTCTGGACAAATTTTGTGTTACACGGTGATATATAATCAATATAAGACCCTAGATTTTAGACCAAATAGAGAATTCTTATATTTCAGCTTGAGAAAACTCACTGTTTTAGTTTTCGATTGAAGTTCCAAATTTAATAATTTATGTTGCCATATATATATATATATTATATATATATATATATAATTTCATCATTCCTGTCATTTATTTTTCGTCAGAGTTATTGAACAAAATAAGCAAAAATGTTTGTAAAAAATTTCTTCCAGATGTCTGTTCCGCACGACGAACCAAAATTTGATTTGATTTTTTCTTAAATTTTTTATATATTTCCTTATTTCTTTATCAGTTTTTTCTTTTTTTTTGAATGAAATATTAAATTCTTGTTTGGATATTTGTTTTTACTGATGCTTATATAAAAAAGAAAAAAGCTCTCTCTCTCTCTCTCGCTCTCTCTCTCTCTCTCTCTCTCTCTCTCTCTCTCTCTCTATATATATATATATTATATATATATACTGTATATATGTGCGTGTGTGTGTGTGAGCTACAGTAAGATTATGAAACTCGTGATTTCATGAGATCTCTGAAATTTTCAGTAATTTCGCGTAATTACTGTATCACTCAGGGACTTCAGGAAGTTATTGGTTAGGTTAGGTTATGTTTTACCTAATATTGCTTTTGAGTGTTGGATGTTCAGACTGCAAAAAATTATGTATAATCTCAGAGTGAAGAGAAGGCCATCCAATACAGTTTCCCGCAGTTAAAGCTAATCCATATCCATTCAACTGTTGTCGAATCAATCCTCTGATGTTGCTGTAGTATACAGTAAGTATGTATTACAGTAAGATTGTGAAACTACTGATTTAATGAAATCTCTGAAATTCTCAGCAGTTTTGTGTAATTACTGTTTCAATCAGGAACTTCAGAAAGTTACTGAAATACTTAGGAATTTCACGAAATTTAGGTTAGGTTAGGATAGGTTAGGATATGGATTAGCTTTAACTGCGGTAAACTGTATTGATGGCCTTCCTCTTCACTCTGAGAATATACATAATTTTTTGCAGTCTGAACATTCAACATTCAAAAGCAATGTTCAAGATTTGCAAAATATGTTCAAATTGAAAATGAAATGAAGAACGGACCTTTCCAACGATGTCTGATCTTCTGTTATCTTACAACTTTTCTACAGGGTGGGCCGTAAGTTTCCATACATAGGAAAAATTAAACGTTTGTTTTTATGTTTCAGATACCCTAAGAATATGCGTTTGACGTAAGATCTTGTTTACTGATGAAGCAAATTTTTACGTCAATGGAGAGGTTAATCGGCAAAACATACGTTATTCGAGTAATGCTAACCCTAACTGGCTGAGTCCGACGAAGATGCAAGGTGCCGGTAAAGTGATGGTGTGGGCCGGGATATGGGGTGACAGAATTATTGGACCAATTTTTGTCAGTGGAAATCTTAATGCCGAAAGGTATCTTAACATGTTGCAAGAAGAGATTTTCCCATCCCTGCTAAACGAGGAAGGTAACTTCCCAGTTTACTTCCAGCAAGATGGAGCTCCACCTCATTATGGTCTTCACGTGCGTCGGTATTTGGATCAGCAGTTTCCGGATGCTTGGATTGGTCGGCGTGTCCTGTGGAGTGGCCTCCCAGATCCCAGATCTCACCCCCCTTGATTTCTATCTTTGGGGCACTGAAGCCATGGTGTATCAGGAAAAGATACGAGACATAAATCATCTAAAGGAACGTATCACCAACGCCATTACAAGCATAACGTCAACTGTGCTAATGCGTGTTCATCAACAGTGGGGAACACGTATTGAAATGTGTTTTCAAAACAATGGCAACCATGTAGAGCATATTATATAAATAAAAATGGTTGTCCATAAAATTTTTTATTTTTCCTATGTATGGAAACTTACGGCCCACCCTGTATATTCGTACACATGCTTTACATACTTTGATGTTCTCTTAAAGTTTAAACTGATAACTTCCTACTTCATTTCTTAACACAAAGAACATAAAATAGATAGTTTCTTTCACATTTTTTTAAATGCGACGACCCAAGTTTACTTCATGCTCAGACAAAGAAACAAAACAAAGTTGAACAGCGCAAAGTTTCATAACCGAAGTTTATGTTTAAGTGAAGCTCGTGTATAATTTGACAATAAAACTCTTTTCCTTATTTAAAAATTCTTTTAATATCTTCTCGCATTTCAATTCTCCTTCCTTATTCATATAGCTGCACCCACGCACTTAAAACAATGATAATACCAAATAAAGTAAATAAAGGTTTTGGTTATCGAAATTCAGGTTATCGAAAGATGTGCATCAGTCATTTTATCTCCCATGTAACGTTTCTTCTTCAGAGTTTCAGGCTAGAAAAATAATTTAATTTAGAGATTTTCCAAATGGGTCTCTCTCTCTCTCTCTCTCTCTCTATATATATATATATATATATATATATATATATATATAAACTTCATTTAAGGGTTTGTTCTTGGGGAACGGCAACTTAATAAGGAATAAGAGGACGAGAAGATGGTACATGTTTATTAGTCAGACGTTTCGGAAATTCAATTTCATCATCACTGCTAAGAAATAAATAAAAAAGTGAGCAAATATAGTAAAAGATTTTATACAATATATTTGTACAGTCTTATGATAATAATTTAAAGTTGAACAAAAGTTACTTAAAATGTAGAGAGGTAAGATATATAAATGTTATCGGGTGAAACGAATATTGAAAACAAAACTTAACGGGTTATTGTACGAGGGGGGGGGGGGATAATCTAATTGTATAAAGGTTGGGAATGGTTGACTGTTGAAAGTAGCCATGTTAGAAGTCGAAGAGTGGTGGCGGAAATCTTTTTCAGTGATGGTTCAGAAGAATTATTTAGCTATGTTTAAGTTGAAAGCAGAACTATAATCGTTGAGGGTTGGTTTTGTACTAAAGATATATAGAGGGATTCAACGATGCGGATGTCGGTTGGTTGGTATGCTGAATGGATAATTTTGAAATTGGTGGGGAGCAGTGAGTGATTGTGGAGGTGGCAATGATCTCTTATTGCTGAATTCGATGGTTTATTTAAAGGTTGTAATATTGTGGTAGAAATGTCGCGATGTTCGTCCACTCTTGTTTGATATTGGCGAATAGTGCTGCCAATATAACTCGCTTTGCAGCGAGTACAGTTCAAACAGTAGAAATAGAATTCATTCACAGTTTAAGCATTAATAACTTTTTCCCAAAACATTTAATATAATCTCTGACTAGAAATTTTCTCAGCAATATTTATCACCACCCCCTTTAAATTCCCCACTGTTAAAAAAGATATACAATACTGATTGTTAATATAAAAGACAAAAGTAATGTATATGCTGTCTATGCAATATAGAGACCACCTAATACTAATATCAATAGCTTTTTAATTCACTTAGATAACATGTTATGCAACTTCCATAAATCGAATGCCATAGCTGCGGGTGACTTCAACATCAATTTGCAATCTGAAGCAATCTCTCATAAATTTTTAAACTTAATGAATTCTTTCTTAGTCATACTATTATCAAACCCACTCGAGTATGTAACTATGGCAATCGAATAACAGAATCTACGATTGATAATATATTTATAAATAGCAATGCCCTCGTAAATTCTGGAATTATAACCACAAACATCAGTGATCATTTTCCTACTTCCGCTATATTCAATAATATTGTTCAGGTTGCGGACAAAACAACTATTGGTTACAGAATATTCTCAGAGGTTAGCAAAAGAAAATTTATTGGGGCTGTAGGAAATACTCGATTTGACTGTGACGAACCTATAAATGATCTAGATCATATATGTCAGTTCTTCTATGACACCTTATTCCATATTTTTAATATTTGCTTTCCTTTAAAGAGAAAAACAGTTTCGCCCAAAAGTGTCGCAAATCCATGGATCACTCCAGGAATTATTACTTCAATAAAAAACAGAGATAAATTATTCAAATTGCAATTACAGAGCAAACGTCCTAAAATACAATATACTCAATACAGAATCAAATCAACTAAAATAATCAAAATTGCAAAATATAACTAACATACCAATCAATTTTCCAAACATAAAGGAGACATGAAAAACATTTGGACAACCATAAACAGTCTTCTCGGAAAACAAATTAAGAAAAATTCAATAGAGAAATTAAATGTTGATAATAAAGAAATTACTGATGATACTGCTATTGCAGATTCTTTAAATGCACATTTTACTTCAATAGCGGATAAGCTTCACTCACAATTACGAAATAATGATCACTCACCTCTAGAATATATACCACCCAGCCCACTAAATTCATTTTCTTTTGTTCCTGCTACCTCTACTGAGGTCAGGAATATTACTGGTAAATTAAAAAATACAAAAAATAACATTCATAACATTCCTGTACCTATAGTGAAACTTGTTAAAGATAAGATATCTGTAACTTTGGCTAAAATTATCAATCAAAGTCTTTCCAAAGGAATATTCCCATCAATGCTAAAAACTGGTTGTATAACACCCATTTTTAAAGGGGGTGATCCTACACTAGCAACAAATTACACGTCGGTGCGTTCATATCTGTGTTGAGCAAGGTTTTTGAAAAAAATTGTAAAAAGTAGAATGCAGCGACAGTTAGAATCCTACAATTTATTATCTCCAAATCAATATGGCTTCCTTAATAACAAAACAATGAAAATAGCTATTTTAAATTTTATGGAAATTGCAAATATCGCTAAAGAGAACAAAGAAATAATGATATAAATATTTATGGATTTGAGTTAGACATTTGATGTAATAGACCATAATATTCTACTTAATAAATTATATTGTTATGGCTTTAGAGGAGCAATCAGTGATTGGTTTAAAAGTTATTTGTCCAATAGATATCATTTTGTATCAGAAAACAAGTTTTGCTCAACTAAAGCGCTTGTCAAACATGGTGTGCCACGGGGTTCAGTTCTGGGTCCACTGTTATTTTTATTATATATAAATGACCTTCCACGTTCATCTGATATATGCCAATATAAAAAATATTGTGGATGTAAATTTGTTTAAAACCAAGTTGAAATCCCGATTAATAATGACATACTAACAAAAATCTAGGATTAATGTCCATTACTATTGTTTACTAATTATTAATTTCTCGTGTGTAATCTAGTATAAAAAACATTTCTTGGGATTGTTGAGTTCTTATCTCTCATGTATAATATTGGTTTCTTTGTATGGTATTGATATAGTGCCTTCAATGGTGACCTTGTATTTGTCATGTCACTAGTGATAATTTAAGATTAATACATGTTTTAACTATTAATAATACTTATTTACGTATTTATTTATTTATTTATTATTAATTAATAACAACAAGCTGTTTATTTTTAATAAGATCCCAGTAAAGCCTAAAGTTTAAGGGCCAAATTAAATAAAATAAATAGTCGAGCTTCACAATTATTCATGTCATCGTAAATTGAAACGAATGTATTTATTTTATTATTAATAAAGGTTATTCAATTCAATTCAATTGAACAATACTTTTTTTTCCCAACTACTACTATATTAGTTACAAAATACAATCAGAACTTCGCCACCTACTCACCCCTATTTACCCTCAAATTAACCTTCAATTTGTATTCACCAATAATAATAGCCTTAAATCGTACCTTAACCATAAAGAAAACACCCCCAGCCCCTTTTTTCGTCCACTCTCTACTGTTTCAACTATTCGCTGCAAAGCGAGTTATATTGGCAGCACCATTCGCCAATATCAAACAAGAGTGGACGAACATCGCGCCATTTCTACCACAACATCACACTCTTTAAATAAACCATCGAATTCAGCAATAAGAGATCATTGCCACCTCCACAATCACCCACTGCTCCCCACCAATTTTAAAATTATCCATTCAGCATACCAACCAACCGACGTCCGCATCGTCGAATCCTTATATACAGGGCTATTCAAATTGATTCATACGATTTCAACTGAGAATACTTCCGTACCTATCAACCGTGCATCAACTGGGCATACACCACATGAAAGAGGAAATCTCCAAGTTTTACAAGATCACCGCGAGAGGGCTCCAAAGTCAAGCCGTGGCCTAGCCTAGCAACAAACATTCAGTGTGAAAATAGCGTCCGCACAGCAGAAGGCGTTTTGTGTGTTGCAGTTTTCGAGCTTTTGCAGTTTTTTCGGCCCCCTAGGTCGCCGGATCTTACACCGTGCGACTTCTTCCTTTTGGGGTACGTTAACCCCTTAGCTGCGTGAGGCTCCGAACGAAAACGAACGCACAGTGCGGAGTCATTTTCCCCAAATTTTGTAAATTTGGCGTTTACCGAAATTTTGTTTGTTGTGTTGCTTATATAGTTTTTTTCGATGATGTATCAACATTTATTATTGTTCAACTTGATTTAGACTATATATATGAGGAAAATTATTTTTAAATAGAGAAAAATACAGAAAATTTTCTAGACCTAGGAAGTACCCTTTATCCAACATATTTTCCATAAGTGAGATGACTATGTTGGTTGAATGGGACTGTTTTGTTTCATCTACATCACCAATATTTATAGGAATCTGTGTTCCTTTACCTGTATATATAATAAAGTTATATATATAGCCTGTTTTGGCTTCACAGAGCATGAAACATTCCACTCCAAATCTTGCACGTTTGAGGGGAATATACATTTTCCAGCTCAACCTTCCCTTCCATAGTAATAAGCTTTCATCAATTGAAATGTCACGAGAAGGGACATAAGCTTTTTGAAAGCTTTGTTTATATAAGTCTAATACCTCATCAATTTTGTACAGTTTATTGCTTGAATCAGTACTGTCTGAGAAATGCAAAAACCTCATCACCAACAAAAATCTATCCCTTTTCACAATACTATAAAATATGGGCGTATCTAGTAGAGGTTTTCTAGAAAAATATGATTGTAAAGTTGTTTTTTGTACAATTCCCATCAAAAGCAATATGCCTTCAAAAAGCCTTATTTCTTGCACAAAAACATCACTCCAGTCATGAAGCCTACTCCGTTTAGGAATTCCAAATGGTTGCCCTCTCTTTTCTGAAATACACTTTTCAGCATATTTATTTGTCTCATCACAAATAAGTTTTATTATTTTATCAGTAACTATACATTCATAAATTCCTAATACATCATTTGCTTCTATATTATTACTAATTTTAGGGCCACTATCACCCGTAAATGGGAAAGGATTGCGCACATTACCATTGGCTATATCCTCAGATTCACTCTGATCAGAATTAGATTCAGTATCGGAATTGAAATCATCATCACTATCTGTATCAGAAAGACGCAAACTATAATCATCATCATCATCTTTTGTAATAACAATCGCAAATCACTATCACTTTGAGGTTTACGTTTTGCCATTGTCACAAATAAGGGAGGCAAAAAAAAGCACTTCACACGCACGCAATTTCTGGCAATAACTGAAATTCAACAGTTCTAATTTATGTACTGATATTTTTTAACCAATCAGAGTGTGACTGACGTCATGAGTTAAACAAAATCAACGAATCATAGACGAGCACACATATTTGTGCTTTCCGCAAGCTGTTATTCACGATAAATTCATGGCGCACATATATGTGTGTTCCGCAATACCTCGTTGATGACCGAGCGCACAAATATGTGCGCTCCGCAGTTAAGGGGTTAAGGATACTGTGTACGTGCCACCGTTGCCCACATCTTTGGATGAGCTCCGAACTCGCATTGTTACTGCCGTAGAGTCAGTGACAACGGACATGCTGGAGCGAGTATGGGAGGAATTCGACTATCGTGTCGACGTTGCTCGTGTAACTAGGGGAAGTCACATAGAGCATTTATGAGGTGAGAGACAAAATTTGGACAGTTTTTCTTTTGGTTGATGTATCACAAATCACTCTGTATTTGTAACATTAAAAAATATTCTCATTTGAAATCAGGTGAAATATTTTCAATAGCCCTGTATATCCTTAGTACAAAACCAACCCTCAACGATTACAGTTCTGCCTTCAACTTAAACATAGCTAAATAATTCTTCTGAACCATCACTGAAAAAGAAATCCGCCACCACTCTTCGACTTCTAACATAGCTACTTCAACAGTCAACTATTCCCAACCTTTATACAATTAGATTATCCCTCCCCCCTCGTACAATAACCCGGTAAGTTTTGTTTTCAATATTCGTTTCACCCGATAACATTTATATATCTTACCTCTGTACATTTTATGTAACTTTTGTTCAACTTTAAATTATTATCATAAGACTGTACAGTGTACAAACATATATAAAATCTTTTACTATATTTGTTCACTTTTTTATTTTTTATTTCTTAGCACTGATGATGGAAATTGAATTTCCGAAACGTCTGACTAATAAACATGTACCACCTTCTCGTCCACTTATTCCTTACTATATATATATATATATATATATATACAGGGTGTTTCAGGAGGAAAGGTCAATACTTCGGGAGGTGATAGTATGGGTCATTGTGAGAAAAAAAGTTCATATGAACATGTGTCTAATTCTGAATGGTTACGGAGATAGAGCTGTTTGAATCTACAAATACAAAAGCATTGTTAATGGTAATCAAGAAAGAGAAACCAATTACTGTTTCTAACATTTAATGTTTAAACATTGGCATTTTGAATGGTATCAGATACAGAAATGACAAATTTGTTACATGCTTACATTACAGCTTACATGGTTCAAGGTTATAGGGGAGGGAAGGGGGAGGAAGAGCTGCGCGCGCATCAGATTCAGACAGCTCTATCTCCGTAACCATTCAGAATTAGACACATGTTCATATGAACTTTTTTTTCTCACAATGACCAATACTATCACCTCCCGAAGTATTGACCTTTCCTCCTGAAACACCCTTTATATATAATATATATATATATATATATACACACACACACACACACACCACACACACACACACATATATATATATACATATATGTGAAAATTATTTCACGAAAGTAACACGTGAAAAATATTTATGATGAATAAAACCACGAAGGAAAGGAAACACAGAGTGATGCTCAAGCGCTTTCGTCTAATGACATCCTCAGGAACACTGAAGTAAATAAAGAGTTCAAGACTATATAGAGATTACAAAAATATATATATATGTATAATTGTATATATATATAATGAATATAGAAATAAAAATTGTGGGAGGAGCATACAAATTTGTAAGGAAAACTACCAATTTCAGCACTTTGCCAGAATTCAACAGAAGATCAAATGGATTGTTTACAACCAATTTTATAGATAATGCCTGAATGATATATAGGTTACAAAAAAAAAAAAAAAAATAAAAATAAATTGAAAAATAAAAATTGTAAGAGGAGCATACAAATTTATAAGGGAAAATTACCAAAGTTTTCGCACTCTGCCCTTCTTGTCTAAATCCGTTCTGAACGAATTCAAAACAACGGGATCGAGTTGAAAAAGACCTTTGCTCATGTTAAAGTTATTTGTAAGTTGGATAATAGCAGACTCATGCATATTTCTATTAACAATGTTCCTAGAGTGAAACAAAACTGAAGCATTATTCCAATCAATACAATGGGATAACTCTGACAAATGGACAAAAAGGGCACTGGACGACTGTCCCGTTCTAACGGAATATTGATGCTGTTTTACACGCGTGTGCAAATCATTTCCCGTCTGACCAATGTAAAAGGAATCACATTGTTTACAACCAATTTCATAGATAATGCCTGAATTATTGGTAGGGCTATTTTTTACTATGATATTTTTCACAATATTGTTATATGAAAATACTACATTAATAGTCAAAAGTTTAAGTACATTAGCAATGCCTAAAAAGCCCTGGAAAAATGAAGTACTAAAATATTCTTTGACAAAGTGCGAGTGTTATTATTCACACGATAGAAGGTTCGTTTTGCCTTGTTGAGACAAGATTCCATAAACGCAGGTGGGTAGCACATATCACTTCAATACCGTTGATTTTTTTCCAGTTTGGCATCGATGTATTCCGGACTGGCGATCCTAAGAGCGCGGAGAAACATTGAAGAAAATATGGCCTTCTTAATGGGGGTGTCATGTCCAGAGTAAAAGTGTACGTAGGACAAATTGTTTGTTTTTTCCGATAGATACTAAACTTAAAACCTGGGATTTCCCTATGTACACGCACATCCAAAAACGGGATTGAGTTGTCTTGTTCCACTTCTAAAGTAAACTTAATGGAGGGGACTTGATCATTTAACTGAAGGAGGAAGTCATCCAGGTCACGATTCATGGGCAAGATACACAAAATATCGTCGACGTACCGCAACCATGGGATGCCAACCACCAGGATTCTCGGAATGTAAGTAATTTCGAAAAAATCCATATAAATATTGGAGAGGAGGGGCGACAAGGGGTTGCCCATGGCCATCCCAAAAACCTGTTGATAATGCTCGCTATTGAAAGTGAATTTACAGTCTTTGATGCAAAGCTTAATAAGTTCCAAAACGATGTGTGCAGGTAGTGGCAGGTCGTACTTATGTAATTCTCGGGAGAGAAAGTCAAGCATATCGTCAATCGGCACTTTTGTAAACAATGAACAAACGTCAAAACTGATCAATCTATCGGTGGTTTCAAAGCGTACATTATTCAATTTTTCAGTAAGATCCATGGAATTTTTTACATGTGAATCAAAGATAGTTCAGAGAAAGGGGGACATGACTTTTACAAGCCATCTGGAGAGTTTGTAGGTAATAGAGCCCACCGAGCTAATAATAGGGCCCATAGGGTTGCCAGGTTTGTGGGTTTTAATAAGACCGTAAAGATAGGGAAGAGAAGGTGAAGTGGGCATGAAAAGCGGAATTAAGTCCTTATGATCTTTGAGAATGCGTTTCAAGCCACTATTGAATGATTTGATGACGTCATCCTGCGGGTTCTTCCTAAGTTTTCTGTATGTGGCGGGGTCTTGGAGCAGCTCGTTCATCTTTCTACAGTAGTCCACTTTGTCCAAAATAACTATGGTGTTAGCCTTGTCTGCTTTAGTAATATGGAGCTCACCATCTTTTTTTAATTGTGAGAGGCTATTGTGAAAATGTTTAGGAAAGTTATCTTCGTAAGTACTATTCGCAGCGCTATAGACAAGGCCTTTAACTATGTTAACCAAAGACTGAGGAAGATTACACTTTTTCAAACCAAGCAAGACTATAACAAATTTGTGAAGCAGATGGTTTTCTAACAATAAAAAAGGACATACCAAATCCAAGGGCACTTTTTGCATCGTCACTAATGTTTTTCGAAGAAAGGTTCAAAACACATTTTGAGCTTGCTTTTTTACTCCACTGACTATTTCGAATGAGACTTAATTTTGCGATCCAAAATGTTACGAAGTGAAGAAGTTCTCCGACGCAACTCGCTGTAAATTTCATCAAAGTTTTTCGAAATTACTTACATTCCGAGAATCCTGGGGGTTGGCATCCCATGGTTGCGGTACGTCGACGATATTTTGTGTATCTGGCCCATGAATCGTGACCTGGATGACTTCCTCCTTCAGTTAAATGATCAAGTCCCCTCCATTAAGTTTACTTTAGAAGTGGAACAAGACAACTCAATCCCGTTTTTGGATGTGCGTGTACATAGGGAAAGCCTAGGTTTTAAGTTTAGTATCTATCGGAAAAAAACAAACAATTTGTCCTACGTACACTTTTACTCTGGACATGACACCCCCATTAAGAAGGCCATATTTTCTTCAATGTTTCTCCGCGCTCTTAGGATCGCCAGTCCGGAATACATCGATGCCGAATTGGAAAAAATGAACGGTATTGGAAATGATCTGTGCTACCCACCTACGTTTATGGAATCTTGTCTTAACAAGGCAGAACGAGCCTTCTATCGTGTGAATAATAACACTCGCACTTTGTCAAAGAATATTTTAGTACTTCCATTTTTCCCGGGATTTTTAGGCATTGCTAATGTACTTAAACTTTTGAATATTAATGTAGTATTTTCATATAACAGTATTGTGAAAAATATAGTAAAAAATAGCCCTACCAATAATTCAGGCATTATCTATAAAATTGGTTGTAAACAATGTGATTCCTTTTACATTGGTCAGACGGGAAATGATTTGCACACGCGTGTAAAACAGCATCTATATTCCGTTAGAACGGGACAGTCGTCCAGTGCCCTTTTTGTCCATTTGTCAGAGTTATCCCATTGTATTGATTGGAATAATGCTTCAGTTTTGTTTCACTCTAGGAACATTGTTAATAGAAATATTCTTGAGTCTGCTATTATCCAACTTACAAATAACTTTAACATGAGCAAAGGTCTTTTTCAACTCGATCCCGTTGTTTTGAATTCGTTCAGAACGGATTTAGACAAGAAGGACAGAGTGCTAAAACTTTGGTAATTTTCCCTTATAAATTTGTATGCTCCTCTTACAATTTTTATTTTTCAATTTATTTTTACTTTTTTTTTTTTTGGTGACCTATATATCATTCAGGCATTATCTATAAAATTGGTTATAAACAATCTATTTGAATCTTGTGTTGAATTCGGGCAAAGTGCTGAAATTGGTAGTTTTCCTTACAAATTTGTATGCTCCTCCCACAATTTTTATTTCTATATTTATTATATATATATTTTTTTGTAATCTCTATATAGTCTTGAACTCTTTATTTACTTCATTGTTCCTGAGGATGTCATTAGACGAAAGTGCTTGAGCACCACTCTGTGTTTCCTTTCCTTCGTGGTTTTATTCATCATATATATCAGGGATTACCAACCTTTTTTTTATCACCGCCGACTTTTACGATTTTTTGAAAATTAAAAAACTTATCGCCCACCTTAGATCAAAAAGAATAAATCAACATAATCGAGAAAATAAATAATGAAATAAATGTTTAATTACTTTTAATGTGAGCCCACTAGTGGGCGCTACCGCCCAGAATGGTGACCCCTGATATATGTATATATATAATATATATATATTTTTTTTTTCTTTTTCAGGAACGGGAATCATGACGTGGTTGTTTTGTGCAACGAGTTTTGATTGAGAGTGAAACGCGACCGGTGTCGATGCTGACTTTTGAATTCAAATTTGTGGATCAGATCTCGGCATTCAAACCACGATGCTTGTCAATACGAATGACTTTCTGTATACGAAATCGCGAACGGCTGTGAAAGGGCCATTTTAGGTTGCTGTATTCTAAACATATATATATATATATATACACACACACACACACACACATATATATATATATATACACACGTGTGACAAACTAAGCAGCAACTACAAGTAGTTTACCCTTCCCCCAACCTCTCTGTCCATTCCCCAAAGGCTGGTGTTGGTTTTCGTCGTCGTCGTCGTTGGGCCTATGCAAGCTACGGCTTGGGACCGTAGCGCATCTATCCGGTATAGGTTAACCTGGATGATGTAGCCATAAGCACTGCCGCTGGTTAAGTCCCAACCAGTGATTATCTCACTAGCCGTATTGAGTCCGTTAGGCGAAACTGCGACAGTACCAAGGATGGAAAATATAACCCTTGGATTTCTATTATTTATTTGCAAAATGGACATGGTATTAGATTAAAATAATTATTTGAATATAAATAATTAACTGACAATTGTGATATATAATTAATTATGTTTACATACAATAAAATAATACAGTATACATAAAATTAGTATTAATGTGGTTTACATTTGAATTATGATGGGTAACTAATTTAAAATGAATTTATAGCTATTCCGAAATTCAAGACGGTAAAATTAACATTTATCTTGAAACTAAAATAAGAGTATTCACTACACACTCCCCCACCAGAGAGGAAGTTCAAAGAGTTCCGAACGACACAGATTTCCCCTGGACCTTTTTGGTAGCTACATGTACCTCGCTTAAGGTTGATTCCAAAAACGCAGGCTTAAGACGATCGATAGAAACCTTGTCGACCTTGGAACCACGAAAACGTGGGTGCAAGACTGGAGGGCTGGGGAAACAAAGATGTTCTGTTGGCTAGTCAATCGAGGGGGAACAGGCTGAAGGGACTGCATGTGAGAGGAAATTGTTTGAGCGAATTCCGTAGGATCACATGACTTATCCCCTGCAGTGAAGTAGCCACCTGGTAGCCGCAGTGTTGTTCCATAGACTAGTTCGGCCGCTGTAGTCTTCAGATCACTCTTAAATGCAGAGCGAATACCAAGCAACACGAGTGGAAGCTTATCCATCCAATGGGAGTCTTCGTGACACATAAGGGATGACTTCAGCTGGCGATGGAAGCGTTCGACGAGGCCGTTAGCTTGCGGATGATACGCACAGGTATGCGCATGTACTGTACCCAACAAGCTGGTAAACTTCTTCCAAAGCGAAGACTCAAATTGGCGACCTTGGTCAGTGATGACTTTTGTCGGCAATCCAAATCTTGATACCCATCCATGAAGAAAGGCTCTTGCAACAGTGTCCGCTTGGATATCAGGAAGTGGGATGGCTTCAGGCCATCTGGAAAAGCGGTCGAGACAGGTGAGCAGATAACGTTGGCCTTGAATCACTGGAAGAGGGCCAACAATGTCTACATGAATTACCTCAAATCGCTGGGATGGGGGCGGAAATGCGTCAAAGGGGGACCTGGTGTGCCTTTGGACTTTGGCACGCTGGCAGGCAAGGCACGTTTTGGTCCAATGTTTGACATCCTTCCGCGTCGAGGGCCAAACAAAGCGAGAGGTAACCAGGTGTTGCGAAGCACGGATACCAGGATGGGAGGGCTTATGAAGATCCGTGAAGACTGCTTGTCTGTGACATGGAGGGACATAAGGGCGAATAGCAGCTGTTGATACGTCGCAATAGAGGGGCACAGACAATCCTGGCATACTCATTTTCTTGAGGGAAAGTGAGTGAGTGGAGTCTTCTCTTAGCAGGTCTTGTAGTTCCGTATCCTTATCTTGATCCTGTGCAATAGCATTCCACAGTGTAGAGCTGAAGGTAACAGAAGTAATCTCTATTCTTGAAAGTGCATCCGCTGGAGTGTTCAAGACACCTTTGATGTGGCCGATATCTGTGGTAAATTGCGAGATATAATCGAGTTGCCTGATGACTCTGGGAGAGTGGTTACAGCTGTTTTTATTGAAGACAGTGCCAAAGGTTTGTGGTCGGTAAAAACACAAAACTCTCGGCCTTCAAGGAAATGTTGAAAATGCTTCACGTTTAAGTAAATAGCAAGAAGTTCACGTCCGAAAGCACTATAACGCGTTTGGGCTGGCTGCAGCTTTTTCGAGTAAAACGCGATGGGTGCTTGTTGACCGTTAATGGTTTGTTCCAACACCCCACCGATCGCAACATCTGATGCATCGACCGTCAGAGTTAGGGGGCATCACTGATAGGAAATGACAGAGACAATGCACTATTGATAGCATTTTTGGCATTGTCGAACGCCTGTAAACTATCGCTACACCATACCAATTTCGTTACCTTGCGTTTGTGTGTGATCATAGCGTGTAGAGGAGCAAGAACACTGGCACAGTTTTTAATGAACTTGTGGTAATAATTTACCAAACCTAGAAACCGACGTAACTCACGCTGATTATTTGGCATAGGGTAATTTTTTATCACTTCACACTTGTCCTGAAGGGGGGTAATTCCGTGCTGCGAAATCGTGTGACCAAGAAATTCCAAGGTTGGCTGTGCAAACACACACTTAGATGCATTAATAGTAACACCGTATTGTTCTAAGCGTTGAAAGAGGAGTGAAAGATGTTCCTTATGTTCCTCTTCCGTTGAGCTGGCCACAAGCAAATCATCGATGTAGGCATAAACAAAGTCTAAGCCTCTGGTGACCTCATCTATAAACCTCTGAAAGGTTTGCGCAGCATTCCGTAGCCCGAACGGCATCTTCACAAATTCGAATAACCCAAATGGTGTACAAACTGCAGTCTTGGGAATATCCGAAGGCTCTACGGGAATGTGGTGGAAAGCCTTAACGAGGTCTATTTTACTGAAGATAGATTTGCCGTGGAGAAGAGAAGTAAAGTCTTGGACATTTGGTACCGGATATCGGTCCGGGATGGTTGTCGAATTCAAAAACCGGTAATCCCCACATGGTCTCCAGTCTCCTGACTTCTTCTGGACCAGGTGTAGGGGAGAGGACCAACTGCTTTTGGAAGGTCTTATTATCCCAAGATCTATCATAAGCTGGAATTCCGATTTGGCAGCTTTCAGTTTGTCCGGGGCAAGACGTCTGGATTTTGCAAACACAGGGGGACCTTTTGTTGTAATGTGATGGGTAATGGTGTGCTTAATGGTATCACCCATCTGCATCGGTTGAAGAATTCCTGGATATCGCTGGAAAAGGCACTGGTACATGGAATTAGGGGGAACGAGGGAAAGTGCAGAGTTCGAGGCGTCCGGAAGGGCAACCTGTGTTGGCAAGAACAGAAAGCAGTGTGGCCTGGTCGCATAAGCGTCGCTTGTCAAGATCCACCAGGAGTTTGAAATGCTGGAGGAAGTCAGCGCCGATTATGGGATGCTGCACTTGAGCACAGATGAAAATCCACTTGAAGGATCGGTGAAGGCCCAAGTTTAGTTCACGCGACTGAGTACCGTACGTGGGTATGCGTGAACCGTTAGCAGCGTATAGAGGCGGAGATTCCGAGTGCGTATGACCAGATTTTTGAGGGAATACACTGACTGACGCTCCGGTATCGACCAAGAAATTGACACCAGAGTTCCTGTCCTTTATGAATAACAGGTTGGCAGTGCGAGTACTAGACGCCATTAGGACTCGCTGCTGGGGTTTTCCGACGAAAAATTGCAAGGGGAGATGCACTTCCTAGCCTTCTTTCCAAATTTAGAGTGGTAGAAGCAGATCTTCCCGGAACTCGAACGATGCCTCTTCGTAAATCTTGACCGAGAATGGCTTCTTTGCCGTTGATTTTGTAGCAGAGAACAAACGTGGTTGAGTTGTTGACTTATCTCTTCCACTTTCAACTCCAGTTCCGATTGTGTGTTCACGTTGTTGACCGGAGCTGTGTCAATCTCCAATACTTTGTCGGCAGTTTCTGCTAGTTTATCAACTGGAGTAGCAGGATCCATAGTGGCCAAGACACGCTGAGCTGATGGAGGAAGTTTCTGCAAGAACAACTGTCTAAAGATGTCCTTATCGAAGGTTTGTGCGCGTTCGCCTAGAGCGCACTGCATAGCCCTCAGCATTTGAGTGGGCTTACGGTCTCCAAGTTCTTCTTTTGAGATTAACTGATGTAGTAATGTTTTGACTGTTATTCCCCAACCGTGGATCCAACCTTTGTTTGATGAAATTTACGAGTTGCGTCGGAGAACTTCTTCACTTCGAAACATTTTGGATCGCAAAATTAAAAGTCTCATTCGAAATAGTCATTGGAGTTAAAAAGCAAGCTCAAAATGTGTTGTGAACCTTTCTTCGAAAAACATTAGTGACGATGCAAAAAGTGTCCTTGGATTTGGTATGTCCTTTTTTATTGTTAAAAAACCTACTGCTTTACAAATTTCTCATAGTCTTGCTTGTTTTGAAAAACAGTGTAACCTTCCTCAGTCTTTGGTTAACATAGTTAAAGGCCTTGTCTATGGTGCTGCGAGTATTACTTACGAAGATAACTTTCCTAAACGTTTCCGCAATAGCCTTTCACAATTAAAAAAAGATAGTGAGCTCCATATTACTAAAGCAGACAAGGCTAACACCTTAGTCATTATGGACAAAGTGGACTACATTGGAAAGATGAACCAGCTGCTTCAGGACCCCGCCACATACGTGAAACTTAGGAAGAACCCGCAGGATGATGTCATCAAATCATTCAATAGTGGCTTGAAACGAATTCTCAAAGATCATAAGGACTTAATTCCCCGTTTTTTGTCCACTTCACCTTCTCTGCCTTACCTTTATGGTTTTATTAAAACCCAGAAACCGGGCAACCATACGCGCCCTATTATTAGCTCGGTGGGCTCTATTACCTATAAACTCTCCAAATGGCTTGTTAATGTTTTGTCCCCCATTCTTGGAACTATCTCTGATTCACACGTAAAAAATTCCATGGATCTTACTGAAAAATTGAATAATGTTCGCATTAATACCAACGATAGATTGATCAGTTTTGACGTTTGTTCATTGTTCACAAAAGTGCCGATTGATGATATGCTTGACTTTCTCGCCCGAGAATTACATAACTATGATCTGCCATTACCTGCACACATCGTTTTGGAACTTATTAATCTTTGTATCAAGGATTGTAAATTCACTTTCAATGGCGAGCATTATCAACAAGTTTTTGGGATGGCCATGACCAACCCTTTGTCGCCCCTTCTCTCCAATATTTATATGGAGTTTTTTGAAATTACTTACATTCCGAGAATCCTGGGGGTTGGCATCCCTTGGTTGCGGTACGTCGACGATATTTTGTGTATCTGGCCCATGAATCGTGAACTGGATGACTTCCTCCTTCAGTTAAATGACCAAGTCCCCTCCATTAAGTTTACTTTAGAAGTGGAACAAGACAACTCAATCCCGTTTTTGGATGTGCGTGTTCATAGGGATAGCCTGGGTTTTAAGTTTAGTATTTATCGGAAAAAAACAAACAATTTGTCCTACGTACACTTTTACTCTGGACATGACACCCCCATTAAGAAGGCCATATTTTCCTCAATGTTTCTCCGCGCTCTTAGGATCGCCACTCCGGAATACATCGATGCCGAATTGGAAAATATCAACGGTATTGGAAGTGAGCTGTGTTACCCATCTGCGTTCATGGAATCTTGTCTTAATAAGGCTAAACGAACCTTCTATCGTGTGAATAATAACACTCGCACCTTGTCAAAGAATATTTTAGTACTTCCATTTTTCCCGAGCTTCTTAGGCATTGCTAATGTACTTAAACTTTTGGATATCAGTGTAGTTTTTTCATATAACAATATTGTGAAAAACATCATAGTAAAAAATAGCCCTACCAATAATTTAGGCATTATCTATAAAATTGGGTGTAAGGAATGTGATTCCTTTTACATAGGTCAGACGGGAAAGGATTTGCAAACGCGCTTAAAACAGCATCAATATTCCGTTAGAACGGGACAGTTGTCCAGTGCCCTTTTTGTCCATTTGTCAGAGTTATCCCATTGTATTGATTGGAATAATGCTTCAGTTTTGTTTCACTCTAGCAACATTGTTAATAGAAATATTCTTGAGTCGGCTATAATTCAACTTACAAATAACTTTAACATGAGTAAAGGTCTGTTTCAACTCGATCCCGTTGCTCT